>OLMO02000324.1:1740577-1774311 GCA_900291935.2 Cassiopea xamachana
ATGCTGTTAGTTGTATACTTGGGAATCCCCATCCATGACTCCCCAATCTAAATCAATTGCAGACTACACCAAAGAAAACACAAGATCAAGCTTGCTTTGCTGATTCTTCAACTCCGATTGGTCAAGCCTTATCGCCTCCTTGGAGCCAACTTGGGTTTTCCCCTTCTGAACTATCGTCGCACTGCGGTGATACCCCTCAATCATTCTCTGTCAATAGCCTCGATTGTGATTTGCAAGAAGGCGTTGTATCCAGCCCAAAGTGGTACCAAACTGTGGAGCAAGGTATTTTGTAGCACTTGGTCTCTATTGACAGCTCTTTATAGTAGTAGCCCGCTTAAAAGGCTAATCAAACTGGAGCTACCCATGCAGCTATAGCCTAAAATTACAGTTTTTTTGTTGAAAAGTGTTGTTGGTAGCCTCCTTAGAGAATCAAGACCAGAGGTACCCACAGTTGTTGAATGATGGTAGCGCTCCCGAGCTGCTGGTGGGGTTGATTAGAAATTCTTTGACTCGGTTTCGGGTAACTCTAAATGCCATACCGCTCAGCAATATAGTGTACAATGTCTTGATTTTTCATTTGCAATTCTTACAATGCTACACAAGTATGTAAGTGAATTAAGTCTACACTATAAATAGCAGTAGAAAGAATGAATAAGATGATGTAACATATTTATGATCTCATTTAGTGATATGACATTTTTCATCAACCTGCTGATGGTTAATGAATAGCAATAGTGCTTAGTACGAGCCATCTTTTTGGAGCCTCGTTAAGAGGCAGCCATGAACAGATCTATTGATATTGCACATGAATCTCCTTTTGAAGGTGTGTACTACCATGCTAAAGGTGTTGGGGACATACATGAANNAGGTCTCTCAATGAAAGTTGTGAACGAGGATTCCTGCCATCACAAAGAACAGACAATTCGAAATAGGAAGACTCGAAAGGAAAAGTTTGGAAATAAAAAAACAAAGACAAGTAGCGATGAAGGCCATCACAGGGAAGAGAACAGTGCCGATCGACGTGAATTTTATGGGTTTTTCAAAGATCAGATCGGCAAAGATTCAAGCCATATGTCTGGTAAATTTTACTTGTTCCAGTTAGTCCTCGTTCGATTTTCGAATTTGGGATATGTTTATTGATTTCTTTGTAGGTTGTTGATTTGTAGTTATATATTATATTATATTATGTTATATTATATTATGTTGTATTATGTTATATTATATTATGTTATATTATATTATATGAAGTTCGAGATAATTCGCAGAGATAAAACTAGACTTTTTAGTAAGCAAAACATGTTTCGTTTTGCAAACTAAGAAATGTAATTTTATTTTTTCGAATTATCTTTAACTTCATTTTATTGAGAAACTTCGGTATAATATACTATAATATAATCAAATTCGTTCATATGTGTTCTATCTGAGTGATGTAAGAGCATTAGCGAAACTGAACTACCAAGTGAAGTATCTCAATTTCCTAAGTCTTCCAAATTTGTACAGAAGAATCGTATCTAAGTTTTTCTTTTCAAAAAGCTCAGCCCCAAAATGTGTCAAAAGCGCCTAAAACCGTATGCTATGCAATAGATAGTAGTTTGGTGTAGTAACCTGGTTGAGGTCGGTTTTCTTCGGTTATGCAATATTTCGAATATGACGTATTAAGTCATCCGGTCAATTAAAGTGCGTCATATCCGGATTATGCTGTATAATACTATATATTATATTTATTATAATTATAATTACAATTATTATATTATTATACTTTGCTGTTTTGTATATTTTGTGGGTAGGCAATTTATGCACCATGTGCTATTCAACAATTTCAGATGAAGATGCCATAGCGCTAAAGAATCTTGAGAGTATTGCAAAAGAAAAAAAGGAAGATGACCTTCAACCACCCCTGATTCAAAAAACCGTACTTGCAAAGGATCTCCTCAACAGTAACCTATTGGCCTCGTTTCTATTCCCTTGCCCGAGATTGATACCTGAAGATCCATTTGGAATCGGGGCTGAAACTGTGATTGAAGAGGTGACAGAGGTTGCTCCAAAGAAAGATGGCGGCCATGATGATGATGATGATGATGATAATGGTCATGATGATAAGAGCTCGGCATGGAGGAGAGATAATGACGTCACTCCACCACAGTCGAAAAGAGGATTCTTTCATTCCCCGCCAAAAGTCGTTAAAAGTAAAGTTGTCAATGGAAGGAACGATGGTAAAATTGAATACAGGATAGCAACTAGGAAGCGACCACACCCCAGAAAAGATCTGATTGATTTGCAGGAATCCCATAAAAGGTTTGCTATTTTTCCCAGAATATGACGGGCATCTCTCTTAATTTTATTGTTGTCAATTTACTTACAAATTTTGCATTAAAATGTTACAAAAATAATCAAGTTACAAAAACTAGAATAGCTAAGTGGCATCAAGTTCATAATTCAAGAACAGAATTTGTGGAAATATCATTTATAATTTTAAAGGCGGGAATTATTTTTAGTGAAGTCTGCACTGGACTGGCATTTTTGTCCCTTTCAAGCTGTTGTTTTAGCTTCAATCATAAACACCGTTTTTACTAATATTGCACATTTTAAAATATATAATGTATAATATATGATATAAAATATATAATATGAATGTCTAAATTTCTCCTGATTTTGCACCTCGTTGGAGATTCCCCAGATCAAATCAGGAGATTCCCCAGAGTCAAATGATTGATGCTCCCTAGCAAAATTTTTAGTAGACGTACTATGTTAAAAAATAAGGTCACTGAAATTAAGATAATGAAGTTGCAAGGCTCTGGCTTCATTAAGACTTGGAATTTTTGTGAATTTGAGCCATGAAATTGCTTTTAAATTTACTTTTGCATGCAATACTTCTAATTACTTCTGTTTTGTTTTTTGGTGAAGTAAGACAAACTAAGAATTGAATGCATGTCTTTGATTTTCGGCCGCAGTTGCATCTATGCTATTTATGAATAATCCAAGGTTTGCAAACAGTTAAGAATATTGAGGCTCCGCAAAAAATTGGGTACTTTTAGAAAAAAAGAGAGTGTAGACGAATTTTAGTCTTGCTGTTCTTTCCAAGAGATCTCCTTGAGGTTGATGACATTCATTGTTAGCAACAAAGAACGAGTCCAATACATTATGTTGTTTCATTTGTCTACAGGGTAGATTCTGACGAATGCGACTCAGAAAAAGACTTTGTGTTCATACCAACAATTCATAGAGACCGAAACCAAGAAAATTCTCAGTTCCAGAAGCTGAAGCCTTCGAATCAAAAGTGGTAAGTATACATCTCTTATATGCTGAGCCTGGAATTGCAGTTTAGTTCGACTTAACAGTGTTTTTTGTTCAACATAATATCAATAGGATAGATCCAACGTAAAATACTTACCTTTTAAATTTACAAGATTTTGTACCAGCTGAGATTTCTGTTTGCATCAAAGCAGATCTACCTCTACACAGATCAGATATACTCTCAGGTGCCAAATAAACGCCCCCCCGCTTATTACTATTTCGATTTTTTTCCAACTCCCTGGACCTTATTAGGACCCCCCGTTTATTAATTTTCAGGAAACTGACTTTTCCAAACCCTTCATTTCATTTCTTTTCTTTGTTAGTACTATTTACGCCAGATTTTCATGGCAAAATAGCTTACTGCTGTATACATTTTAGTTTTATGCTCTATGACAACCTGTTTTTGTTCTTTCCGTCCTTGTATAATCATTTAAAGCTTTTTCTTAAATCCCAATCCCCCTGTTTATTCCGACCCCCCTGTCTATTAGGACCCCCCCCCACGATTGAAAGTAGGATATGCACATACCTTTCTTCCATTTGGAATTTGAAACAGCTTCAACCTGACATCTAATGTTTGACAATTAAACATATATAATTGTATGTAATTTCAGGCTTTCTTTTCCTTTTTCCCATCTTCTTTAGTCCTTTTTTCTTTTGACGTAAGATCACTGGGTGGTCATAATCTTTTGCTCCTCCGTTGCATCGTCTTTGTAGTATTGTTAAGTAGTTTTAAATATTGTAACGTGTAATGTGTAATTTTCGTTTCTTTCTCACATATAAAGAAAAGATGTGGAACTTTATAAGCTATTGTCTATAATATATTATTTTGTGCTATATTTATTTCATTAAATTGTATTATTTTCTGATACATTGTATAATATTTCATGCAAAATGTCTTTTGATATCCGCCTGCCGCCTAAAACATGAGTTTCAGTTTCTCTTGAATCATATTTTTACGTGTATTCTGCAATTGGTGGATTTATATTTGCATTGCTTGCATTATATTGCATTGCTAAGTGCTCTGATTCATGATTGATTGATTGATTAATTGATTGATGGATTGATTGATTGATGGATGGATTGATTTCTTAGTGATTGTGATTGTTTCTATTGTTATATTTTTGTGATTTACATTGTTTATGTCTGCTTTGATATGTGACTTTGATTGTTGATTGCTGTGGTTGTTGATATATGGCTACATACTGTGACTGATTGATTCATTGACTGATTGATTGATTGATTCCTTGCTTGATTGGTTAATGATTGTGATTATGGCTGTTTACATGGTTATGTTTGTGTGCTCTGCTTTTTGTGTGCATTACTATGTGATTGATGGTTGTGATTGAATGATTAATTAATTGAATAGTTGATTGACTGATTGATTATTGATTGTGATTATCTCCATTGCTCTATGATTTGCATTATTTCCGTTAACAGCAAACGTAGATGCTCTGCAGATGTCAGCAGCTGTTTCACTACAAAGAGCAAGGACAACATACTTCAAAGTTGTACAAAAGCAAAAAGGAGGAAAACTAGTAAAATATCCAGGAAGAGAAAGGCGCTTAATTCAATCAACTAACAGGTAGCTCTTTTTGTTGCTTTCCTAGGAGGCCATTCGAAATCAACTGATTGGCTTATATGCTATATCGTATGGTATTTATGCAGCCCAGTCTCTGTATCTCATAGAGTATACAGTTAACGAAATTGTAGTTTGTCGCAGATGCTCTAGTATACGCCCCCAGCGTTTATTTAACTCCCGAAACTTGTAAATATCCATTCGCATCTCATTGACATTTGGACTCCATTTGTTCCAAGAATCTCTGGTCTGCTGTTTAGGAGGGCTTCCTTTATTGCAGATGGGTATCCATTAAAGTTTGGACGTGTATTTAGGGTACCTATCCTTGCCTGCGCTAATTTTTAGAACTCACTCTTGTACTACCTTTTTCTTAGCATCCCTTCTTAACGCCTAACAACGAAACCCGAACGCCTTCTCAGCGCCGTAAGCTATTTATACTCAAAATTTTATAGCATCTTACTTTTAAGTGACGTCACACCTTAAATTTATAGTAGCTAAGTACATGTTTCCTAGATTTCATCACTCTGCATCTTTAAATTCTCTTGTAATGTGTGTCGCAACTATTGCGTTCAACATCGCTTAATATATTGCGTTCAATACCGTTCAACAATTTGCGTTCAATTGCAACTTAGTTATGCGGTTGAATTAAATTATTTATTATGAAAGAAATGGAGTTAAATTCTATTTATTGAAATTATGTTGCATTTCTACTCGTATGTTTTGTTGTGTTGTACTGTGTTTCACGCAGTTTCTGTATAGGGAATCTAGAGGGTCATTCCCTGGGGCCTAGAGGGTCATCACCGGACACAGATTTAGACCCCGTTTACACTTGAGCCAAATGGGACAGTTCCAAATGGAACAGTTCCAAAATTGGTACAAATGGGCCTTCCGTTTACACTAGAACCCTTGGAACCGTTCCATTTGAAACTGCTATCGGTACTCTTTTGGTTCCGCTGAAGGAACGTTTCCATTTGGAACCGTTCCGTTCGGTTCCAGGGTAAGCGGGCAGAACTAAATGGAACCGTTCCAAAAGAGAACGGATATGAAGCTAATTCTCAATTTTTTTAGCTTTGATGAAACTCTAGCAGCATTAAAAGTTTCTTTTGTTTTCTCCTCTTGGAAATTCGTCTGTTGTTTCATTGGGATAGGCCTCTGTGAAATGTTTTGATAAGTCGTCATGCTTTGAACGGATTCTTTCCCAGTCCTTTCCTGCTGCAGATTTGGCTACCTTGTAATCAAAAACGACTTTCAACAATAGTGCAGTCTCTTCCATTGTCCAGTGGAAAGTTTTTTGCTGTTTGTCACTGCCATTCTGTAATAGATTATTGCTAAATGATAAATGACGTGGCTAGCTGATTTTGGCGCGTACTGCACATATTCCTCCGCCCCTGTGCTTATTTACGGAACCACTTGGAATCTTATCACGTTTACACTTGAAGTATGGAACCTGTTTTTTCCAAATGGAACCATTCCAAACAGAACCGATCCATTTTCTCAAATATAAACAGGGCTTTATTTCATTTGTTACGTGAGAATGTAGTACTGTTGGGTATGATGTGAATATGCAGTATATCGGAAGGTATGAACAAAGGAAAGTGTTGTATACTGAAAAAAGGTTATCAAGGAACGTACATTAATTGTTCAAAGCAAGTATGTCCCGGACTGCTTACATGGAATGGCCCAAGATAGGACCACTTTATAGTTAATAAGAAACCTCTTTTGTAAAGGTGTACAGATAGAATTCTACCAATATACAGCAATCCCCAATTTTGAGTTTTATTCCACTGCAAAGGTCAAAAATTGTGAAGGTCTATGTGGAGTTGAATTGATACGGCCAGATGGGCGGATGCCAATAGAGCATGAAATCTTGCCCTTTGACCTGTAACTTCTGGACTTTTTATTGTTAATTCATTACAAAATTTCCAAGGTTACTGCTTTTTGTATTGTATGTGCCGTATTCAGGGCTCTACTTATCAAAGTGCCCATGGAGTTAAAACTTTAGGGTGATGTAATTAAAATTGCAAAGTTATTAAGGAGCTTTTGTTACTACAATTTAGTCAAAATGGCCTCCTCTAGTGTATGGCCACATTGACAGCTAGGCCTTTTACTAGGCACCTTATCAACAGAACTGCGTGGAGTTTGTGTTTTATGTTATGCAAAGGTTGTGTTTTTAATTGCGGAGAAAACAGATATTTTTATGTCCTATCAGATAGAAGCAAAGGAATTGAAAGCTTTACTTGAACATTTAAAATTTCATACTAGATTTTAAATTTGTATATCGTCACACTTGAAAAATTTATATCGTCTTCGCCCCATCTCTAATTCACCCCATCCTCGTTGTGTTTGATTGCCGGTTGCGCAGTGATGTAATTCATTCCTCCATGGTCACGGTACAGTAACTTTATTTCACATTTTCCAGCTCAAGCTCCTTGCTCATATTTGGTAAAGTTGATATTTATATGTTCATAAAGATAGAATATTTAAAATTGATAGATACAATTAGAAGTTATTGCTATTTATTGTTCATTTTTGTGTTGAAATGAACTTTTGTTCTAAACAAGATAATTGGAGAATCTTTCAGACAATAGTTCTCTGTTTCTCTTATTCCTCTTTGTATTTTGTTACAATTTTCCACATTTTGGGACTTCTAACTTCCTGTCTTTTTCTAAAGCAATCTATTCAGATTTTTCACAGAATTCTACTTAGTTGTGAACAAACTTTGGATAGTTCTTGGTTTCAACGTGAACCAAATTCTTGTTACTCGTGGGCTCGAAAGACAGCGTAGATAACTTCGCGCATTTTTGCATTTTTTTGACCTTATTTTGATCTTATTTCTTATCTTATTTTTAAAGCATTAGCCAAATGTAGCTTTACCCGAGTATGCCTGAAGTTTTATTATTTGAACCGCAGTATATGCTTGAAATATGCTTCTTTTCTTTCATAAACTGAAATTGATTAAGTTGATTATGATGGTGACGTGCGTGGTGGCATAGTGGTTAGAGCGCACGCCTCCCATGCAGAAGGTCTACGCTTTGAGTCCGACCCAATGCCTTGACTGAATGCTCGCTCACTGTTCACCCAAGTGGGAACAGTGGGTACCCAGTGGGAACACTGGGGAAATAAAGGCGGCGATGAAAGGAACTGGCCACCCTACCTAACATGCTGAAGGCTCAGGATAAGTGTCCTTTCTAACACAAGCTCCCCTAAGGACGAAAGTATACGGAATTACCTGTACCTTTTAATTATGGTTGTATGACGAATCCTCGCAACATCATAGGCTATTTGCGAAGAGGATTTCTTGGATGGTCATTCCTTTGTTAGCCAATCAAAATTTGACGCCTATGCTATGAAGAATATGGCAAGTCATTATAGTAGTCTTGCATAATACATTGAGGTTCTTGCCTAGCCTCGTACTATATTAGTGTCTTTTATATAAGAAACAACCTCATTTTCAGGCCAGGTGTGTTTCTTATACAAGGTTATACCATTGATCAGCTTAGTATTACTGTGTAGACAGATTATTATAGTGTAAAGGCAAAGAGTTTTCAACAGCATTAATGTGTTATTATGGTTTTCAAAGGGGTAATATACAAAAAAGTGTTTTAATACGAAGCAGGCATTCTTTTATACCTTCTCCAGTTTCTTGTTAATTGCTATAATATTCATATCAATCTTTAGAGAGAGAAGATGACCTCTTCAAACTTCTTTCTGAAATTGACAGCGAAATCAACCTATAATTGCATTTTGCTCGTAAATTTCTCAGGTGCCACGCACTTTTTTGATATAATTTTTGAAGCGGATAATCAGAGAGCATTAAAAATGCACTTTTTGATATTTCTTTAACAAAATAGTCGTTCATATCCCAGAGTCAAACTACAAATAATTAAACTATATTTACATGAAGTATTTGCATTGTCAAAATTGTAATTACTACCAGGCCAGCGTTGTGACCATCATTTTATCCTTGTTGCTTTCGTTGTGAGTCAAGTATAGCCTCTCTCCTTTTTATACTAACGCCCCCAGCTACTACAGAACTTTGTTCAAGTGGAGGCTCAAGGTGCTCTACAGCCTCCTGCGCATTCTTCTTCGCAGCTTCATCTTCAGCTTGAATTCGAATTATTTTTTCCTGTATTTTCACAACCTTCGCTTGCATTCTTAGTATTTTCCACTGCAATCGCAGTACCTCGCGTGCAACCTCAGGATCCTGCGGTTTATCCTTAAATACACTTGATCCATGATTAGATGTATTTGATTGCGGCCGCTCAGTGGCTCCTGTAAATGCTCCTGCACATTGCTGGCTGAGGTGTTGCTGCTCCGTGAGATGTTCTTCATTTCCGCCTATAGTATCATATTTGCCTTGTGTTTTGATGTTTAAGGGGGATGACCCTTTTCTATTCTCACTTAATTGTTCCGTATCTAATACCCCGCTATTTGCAGCCACTTCTCGTCCACTCGTATCATGCCGGCTCTTTGAGTTTTGTGTTTCATCAAGACTGTTCGATTGATTGGCTGTTCTGTTCATTTGAGATTTCCTAGAATCCTTTTTGTTTTTGTAACTAAATGATTGTTCTAATCTAGACTCCCTGTTATGCATATCAGTCGCATTGTTCCCTGCACCATGTGATTCTTCACTTTTGCGACGTAGTTTAGTCCTTATCTTCCTTTTTATTCTATTGCTCGCACTTGAGATGGCGGAAAACCCAGACCGTAGACTTTCTATAGATCCAAACCTCGTTATTCGACTCCTTTTCTTTTCCTCATCTGGTTTGTTATACAATTCTTGTGTTTCGTTCTCATTTTTGAATTTGTTTTCTCCTCTTACTCTAAACCTGCTCCCTTGTTCTTCATTGCAACTATCCACAATTTTTGACCTATCTTCATCGAGCTCATTCTTATTCCTACTTTTCCTCTTTTTAATTGATGAAAATGCTGATTTTATGCTTTCAATAGATTTATATCTTTTCAAATTCCAACTTGAGTTCGTGTCAGTAGAATCTTTTATATCATTGTCAATATTCTCATTATTTTTCCCACTTTCTAGGACAGTTATTCCTCCTACTATAAATTTCTGACTTCCTTCTCCCTCAAGATTTGTCTCCTTTTGTTTTTCAATTTCCTCCATTCGTAAATACTCTTGGCTCCTTTCTACTTTTGTTTGGCCTTTGACACTTTGGCCTTTAACCCCTTCTGTAGCATTTGATTTATAACCCTTGGGTGTACTACTTTCACTTGCAATTATGCCAAATATTGGTGCCCAAAGCTTTCGGACTAATGGTGTCACTAAGAACCATATATAAATCAAAATACATATGAAGCTTGATGCCATTTGCACCCACACTGACGCCCAATTCTTTACCAGTCTCCTCATGTTTGAGCTCTGATCGGGTGAATGCCAATTTGTTAAAATCATTAGTAAATACATTGACGTCAGGGCCATTATAGTATGAAATAATGAATAATTATATCCTACGTAGTCATCCAGTAAGACTTCACTTTCCTCATTGTCTTTCTTTGCTTCACTACGTTGCTCGCGTAACAGCGTCACTAATGCATACTCCTCAGATTCCGAAATGGCTAGGCCATATTTTCCAAGTTGCGAAGTGTGTGCACGAACAGTGCAAGCGAAGAGGACCAATGCAAATGTCAATAGACATCCGAACAGACCCTCTCCGTTTATGCCGGACATTTTGTCATAATCTAAAATAAACTTTCCAAGGGGGTTGCACGTCGTATCCGGCTCTGTGGACAATGTATTGTAAGTTAGGTACGAAGTATACAGGATAGCAACTGACGATTGGAGGAGACCAGCTCCTGCAAGCTCCTGTTGTACTGTGGGTGTGACAGATATAACAGTTGCCAAGAAACATTGAATGACAATGAATGTTACGTAGAACGTGTTGGCCTTGCATCGCGTCAGTGCATGTTTTCCAGCGAATAGGACGTAGAACGTTGCTATGGCTGCAATTGTTACAGTAAACATTAGAAGAGTGGCGAGGACCATGGCTAAGTACCAGAGCTTTGAGTTATTTGTTTCGAGTTTCTCCGCCCAAGATACGCTCCACGAGTGCCCGAAGTCAATGATAATTATTATCTGATACAACATAAATACGAAGCCGCCTATAAGACACGCATACATCCATATACGGAAGAACTCGGATTTCTTCGGTATGAAGAAGGTGCCTATTGTGATGGCGAGAAGAATGAGAACTTTGAGTATCCAGAAGCCGTTGTTTACCCTAGCCCGAAACCCATTTATCCTTGTGACTCGTATGGTAAATACTGCAAAAATTCCGTAGAATATTGTCATTGATAGCATCACTCGATAGACTGCGCCAAATCCGAAGAATTTATCGCAAGTTTCGCCAGTTACGAGCTTTCCGCAGATATTCGGTATTCTATCGATATTGTGCCGCATTCCAGGTACAAGCATTACAAAGCACATGATTGTCGCAAAGAAGAGAATCGTGCAGTATCTCAGTTTTGCCCGTGTAGCGTGATCCTTGCACACAAACCCACAAACTGATGAACACGCACAACACGCGAGTTCTGCTGCGATTTCAGCCGCACCCGCAGTGTTCAGTACAGCTCCCATGAACACCCATAAAGGACGTATCTGATGGCGTAGTTAATTTGCTGTCGCTTTTAATACGAAACTTTATCTGGCTTTACAACTTCAGTTTTGCTTTCGCTTCCCCATTCCTCCATCATGCAAAGCATCTACTTTTGAAGTGCTGCTTAGTTCATCTCTTCTCAACACTGCAACCGCAAATTGTCGACGTATAAAGCCAAATTGGTCTAGTACTTTCTATTTACCTCTTCTTTTATTACTCAACTTTCTTTACTTCCTTTGATCACCCAAGGTCTCTATCAAATCCTCTCTTCTCCTGTAACGCTCCTTCTAAGCAGCTATCAACTCCTCCTGATAAGCTGAATTTCTTCCAAACGTATTTACTCGAGTTTATTTGACAATTTTACCGTATTTTTCGCGTCTTTTTGTGTATCTCACTTTGTACAGAGCTCCTTCTTCTTCAACTCCACTTAGGCCTGGTGGCCACCAGTTATTCTTCTGTACAAACCATCAACAATCCTTCCCTTTTCAATTTGGTTGGACTCCTAAATCGTGTCTTTGTGATAGCATGCAGTTGTTTCACCCGATATATCAAAACTTGACACTCAAAATTAGCAGAATATATAGTTTGCCAAACATATTTGAAATATAGCTAGAATGTTTTCTACAAAATAAACTTTCTATTGCTGCTAAGGACGCGCGTCGTCGGCTCTCCGCCATTTTGAGTGATGACATCAGTTTCGCGCCAGTTATTGTCCATGCTTGGTTGGCTTTAAACAAAAGCACCTGGCGCTGTTGCTAATGGATACACGCAATAAATTAAAGCAAGTATGTGTGGATAATGTGTCTCAGCAACTTCATGTTACAAGTAACGCATTTTTGAAGCGGTTATAATGCCACATAGAAAACAAAATGGTAGGGAATCCTCATTTGTTTGGGAATCCTCATTTGTAGTACTAACGGATTCATGTCATGCGTTTGTGGAGGGTAACTTGGAAAATACATGCAGCACTATGATACAGTGGGCTGGGGCATCGGAATTATGGAAAAAATTGCTTGGTTAAGCCAAAAATTAGCACATGGAAATGGATGAAGGCTTGTTGACAAGTCGCATCAGATGGCATCAAAAAATTTAAAATTTACACAAAGTCTGGGGTATGGGGCTGAATCTCCTCATTTGGACATGGTGCTCTCAATATGCAAAATTTGCCTTTTTCTCACTTTTGGTGATAACAGAAAAGTGGTTTAAGACACACCAGAAGTGCATGGACAATTGGAATAATGGAATAGTTAAAAATACTGAACTTTCATTTGTGTTTAGTCCTTTACGGCCTGAAAGTTAGATTATCAAAGCATCATCACTGCTAAGTCGAAGAAATATTATGTTTATGATTTTACAACACGAACTTGAATGCCCATGCTCAGGGACGTTCTTAGTTTATCCCTCTAAAAGGATGTAAGCCTGACATTTGCCAACAACAGTGAGAGTGAGTGACTCTAAGATGGGCGTGGCAGTGAGCAAAATTGGCATATGCTTTTGAACTGTAAAATTGAAAGAAAGTACATGATTAGGGAAGAAGGAAAGAGAGGGATTTGAGATTTACAAGTTTTCCCAGTTTTGGTAAAGTTTGATCATGTTTAGGTGCTTCGTTTGTCACGAGTGAACGATTGTGATAACGTTAGTACACACGCAAGGGGCTATTCAAAAAGCAAGGAACGGGCGGGGGGCTATGCACTATTTTTGTGGCTTTCTCAGTGACTTTTTCTACTTTTTCAACAGCAGACGCCACTCTCTTCTTTTCAATACAGTTTTTTTGCCTTCTGCTCATTAGTTAGGGAAGTCTTACTGTGAAACAAAAGGACTGACTCAACAGTGAAAACAGTTCATGATCTTTTCGTATTGATGGAAATTTTGTGCTAACGTATGAACCAGAGCGATAGTTGCATCGAATGCATTCTCAAGAGCTTTCATCTACACAATTGCAAGTTTTTCATGAAAAGGCCACCAAATTTTAGCAAACAATTTCTGATTTTAATTGATGATGTTTGAGTTTTCAAGTTAGTTTTTGAAACTTTACACCCCAAAAGCTTTTCTGCAATGACGCTGCTACATTATATGTATTTATTTCTGTATGTTTCTACATATTTAAAGTGAATATTAAATTTATCAACTTTTTAACGTCGACCATAGTAGACTTTCTTACTTCCCCTGGTAAATCAGTATTTTTGGAGTTGCCATAGGCCAAACACTTCAAGACTTACATTTGCTAACAGTTAAAATCCTATTCTTTTAGGAAATGTATACCTTCCTATGTCTGGCTTATGGCAGCTCGAGAATTTTTCCTTAATGCATGAAATGTTAAAAAAATGCGACGTTTTACGCAAAATTTATTACGTTTTTATCAACTTTGTTACAAAGAAACAGTGAAATTTTTGAAACTGCCAAAACTTAAACTCCAAAAAAAACCATGATCCTAGTCGTTCATTTCATATAAGAAATGAATAAAAAGCCCAATTTTAAATTTTTCTGCAGATACCTAACACTATAGATAGGTTCTGGCAACTCAGGGCACGATTTGCAACTTGTCTGCCAATAACTAGGTAATTTGCTGAGATTCAAACTGCTATAGCTTTGGAATAATTCAAGCTATTGATTTAATTTTTGTTTTTCTGCAATGCATTTCTTTTCTATGTTATTTCTCATTAAAGCAAACATGAATTTGGAGGGGGGCCAATTTTTGAAGTTTCCAGGGCCCAGCCCACTGTGTATGACTTCGCACATAAATATATCCTCTTGAGGAACCAGTTCATATGGAACCACCTTGAAAAGTAGAGCGCTGAAGCATTTATGGAACTTTTAGTACAAAACTCACAATTTGGACCAAAATTTTCACTGCAGAATACCGAGAATTGGAACGAAACGATATGACGATATGATATGACGTCATGATGACATGACTTTGATAAAATTATTGCCGTCTTTTCTTTGGGCTAGTTATTAACAACCATTTACTGCAAGCGTTAAAGCAGTCGTATTTTCTCACCTCTGCACTAAATTTACAGCTGCAATTGAGGTAATGAAGAAGAAATTTTTATAAAAGTGAAGAATTATTTAGGAATAATGAGAGACTCAAGAATTTTTGTGCGTTCGAATTATGATACAGCTTGTAGATTGATGTTTACACTATCGATAAAATATTTAGTATTCTGTTCCTCCTTGACTTGCTCAGTGATGAAGTAAGACATAGACAAAGATTTGAATATATTCCTTTCGTTTTCCGCAAAGGGTTGATACTTATGAGTAGGTTAAGAATAATCTTAGGTTCAAAACCAGAAAAATTTCTGAATATCTAAAAGTTATTTGTGTACTACAATGTCGTCAAAAGAGGTCCAGTAATACAACATTTCTGACGTGCAACCACGGTGTCCTTTCTTCCTCGGATTCTATACCTCTGTCCTCTTCAGAAAATTGATAATTGTCGTTTTTCTAGAACAATTTTTAAACTTATTTTGTAATATGGATGGTGATTACCCTCATCGCACTTGAAAGGAACGCAAACTGGACAATTTCTGTAGAAGTTCTACCGCTTCTCTTGTGTTTTACGTGCGCCATTTTTTGTCAGACCATCGTCCTGAAAACAGACTTGAGCTGTAAGAACTAAGAATTTAGCTAGGTTATGTCATGCATTCATTTTAACTTCTTTATACAGGGTAAAGTTTACAGTTTATAGAAAACTGAGTTGCATATAATGTATAAATAAGCTCCATGTAGAGGAAAGAATGTTTTTGTATCTTTCTCTAGTTCTCTTCTTGATTATTCCCCAAATGTCAAGCATCACATTTTATTCAAATGTCATTCGCCTAAGCATATTTGTTAATGTCAGGATTTGCTTAGCATAAAAGACACATTTTTAATATCATTGGCGTCGAAATCTAATGAAATGCCAAGAATTTTCTTCCAAAAAACATTTAAAATGAACTTGCTACATTCTAAGGGCTAATCAAAAGTAGATATTCAAAACAACAAGCCAATTTTTTAATCTGCTCAAAATCTAGTGAAGTATTGACTCATTCAATGCTAATTCTTGCTCGATTATGCCCCTTACTTTCACCCCTCCAAACCCCATTTCGGTTGCACTGTACAGCTTTTCGCACAAAGTACTGGGAAGGAGCATATTTCACAATTCTGCGTTTGGTTTTGGAAGATTCCAAAAACATTGCCAACTGAAGTGAAAAGGATCATTCCAGAAGAGCTGACTTTAGAGCTGCATTAAAGACAGCGAAAGCATTTATGGCAGATTCGTGATAGGCAGTTCATTTAGATTCTGTTTAGCTATCTATATCATATCATCTATATCATGAAGCGCCTCAGAAGCCTTTCAGGTTATGTTTAACATTTCCATGTTTTGTTCTAGACGTCTGGAATTTTGCTATTCAGAAAAATTAATGTTTGCGATTCAAAATTTGAGTTGGTGAATTTATTTGTAATTTAGAAAAAAACCAGAATAAATACTTAAATTACTTGAAACGTCGCGATAAATACATGAATCGTCAAAATTCAATCGAAATTGAGGAGATAAGAAATGCTTAATGACGACTTACCACTGTACACACTAAAAATCCGTTGGGAACTTCACAAACTCAGCACTTACTTTTACCAAATTATAATGACTCAGTACTGGCGAAAAATCATTTTGCAACCATTTGAAATGGCCGCCAAAACAAAGTATGCCTCAATCTGGCAGACCGAGTTGGACATCTAGCGCCTTCGGCGCTTCTATATCATTGTATGGAGTCGACCCAAAGTAATGTTATACCGTTGACCCAACGTAGATTCTTCCTACTGCGTACGGGAAACCCTTGTATTTCGCCAGATCTGGATCGGATCCGTGGGTCCACACGGGGCCCGAGTGGATCAGATCGAAACCGCTACGACTATTCCATCCATCCCAAACTAGTGCGGATAGCAGAGCCAAACTGGAGCGGATATAGCACGTATCGTATGTACGCAAACCTATCCGCTCCAATTTGGAAACAGAGCCAAACGATCTGCCCCGTGTGCCTGTGACCTTAAGGTATTTAAAATCATGACTTTGGTATCATGCAGTCACTTTTGTATCTTTCCGCATGATGCAGGTATCCCAGAACATTTTCCATTTGTGGAATACTTCCTGCCCAAAGCTCTCATACTTGATCTCGCTCGCAAAGGGCCTGGATTCCAGACTGGATTGAGGGAGGAGCTTAAATCTTTGCAAATAAACTCATGTTTGAAATGTCAACAATATATTTTGCTACTACAAATTTCATCCACTATTCTGTTATCAATTAATCATCTAGGAGTAACCCAAGTCTGCATGTTTCAATATTGCGTGAGAAATTACATTTAATTGAGGACAAATCCACTTTTAAGCTGTGTACATTTAGATAAGCAGTTTTGTGTGATACACAGGGCGATATGGAAGACAAGATGTAAATAGACGACCGTATGACACAGAATTTTCAAATTTTTCTGATAAATAATTTACCAAACTACATCTTCTGAATACAATCTAAAAATAGATACAACCTACTCATCTCTCTACGTATATTTTCCCAAATGCAAATTAAGCCAAAGAGAGCTAAACTTTCATAGACATTGAAAATTTATTAAATATATACATAAAAAATTCATACTGTAAATCTAGAAAGGTCAAATAAAAGGTGACCTTATGTTTTCAACAAAACTAAAATTCCTATAGCCACTTAAAAATTGCTGCATTTCAGCTTGTAAAAATGAGAGCCTGTGGATTATGACAGAATGGAATGTCCTTAAGAAGAAGGGAAATATTTAAACCTGCTGGGTTGGTATTTCTAGTGGTTTTCTCAATAGAACACACTGGAAAATCTGTGAATTTGGATGTTTTTATCATCAGACTTTCATAAAGACAATAATGGGTACATTGGATTTTGAAAATACATGAATCAGATGTTTTTGTAATCAAACAATCATATTTAGAACAATGGGAAATGTGATTCCTCCTACTTACAATTGTTTCATTGTCAATCTAAAAATGTTTTCCAATTTTTCAATTTCCAAACTTATTGTATAACTATGAAAGGTGATATGCTCATGAGAATTCCATTGCTGTCCTGTAAACAATGGATTTAACACTGAAAAATCTCATGTCATCAATTCTTAGCTTTCATGTTCCAGCTAGCTTTTATTGAAAGATCACATGGTCTTTGTTGAAAGATCACATGGTCTACACCAGAAACCTGGTGGATTCCAAACCCCCTGCTGACTCATAGCAAAGCCCCCTGGTTTCTATGATTCATGTTGCACACCCCCTGGTGATTCACAACAGGCCTCTTTTGCAGTGATTTTTTCCCACTATGATGAAACCATGAAACTTTGCAAATTTCCTTCTGTTTTCATCATATATTTACCATGGCAGAGGTGATGAAAATAAATTTGTGAAGAAAATAAATTGGTGATGAAAATAAATTTGTGATGATTATGATGATGATAATGGTTACTGTGATATTGATCATGAAGATGATGATGATAATGGAGCAACTATAAGGCTGGTTATGATTATGATGACACTTCATGGTAACTCAACATTTGAGTAATGTAATGAGGCATCAACTAATCAAAACCTACAATTACCAAGCCTTCTGTCCTCCTTTGACAATAAAATCCTGTCATGATACCCCCTAACTCATATACTATTTAACAACCAAACATATTAAGAACTGCCATGAAGCACAGGGGGTAACAAATCATTCTATATTCTAAGGGTGAAAAATTGTGGCACTTTATTTGAAGGAATGTCAAAACTAAGAAAGCTATCCTTGCTTCTTGTGTTGGGTGCATAAATTTGAAGGGAGATTTGAAATCCTTACTTCTTGTGTTGGGTGCATAAATTTGAAGGGAGATTTGAAATCCTTAGCACTTCCTATCATTTTATAGTTCATGACACCTTCCTCATAACATATTTTCCATATCCTAACCAAATTGCGTCCAATGCTATCAAACACCAATCAATTACGCAAGGCTATTAGAACTATATTTAGAACATACAATAATTTGTTCAAGTAATAATCTAATTGTATGAATTTTGAACCTACATTCGTGACTTTTGCGTCAGAAGTACAATCATTCCCAATATTGACAACAACCACGTCAACATCATAATCTATTTCAAATAAAACCATGTCACCAGTCTTCAGGGGGGGCTTACCTCTGGCATATGATCAAAAACTCTTGCGACATTGTACAACTGATTCTCCGATCCGATGATCTCGATGTTTGCTTCATCGTCACATGAACTCGCTCCGGCATTGTTTTACAAGCCCAGTGCACAACTGACATGTGATGCCTATTTGCTTGGAATCTTCTACCTTGTGACCAACCATACGAAAAATGACCTCTTCAAAATTATGGAAGCTGACAACTCCCACTATCTACCCCCAAATGTAAATGCTTGTGCCCATACATCTTGGTACCCCATACTTCTCATCTTCGGTGGAACATTCTTTGCTCCCTTGAATCTGTCAATATCATATACCCATTGACTTGAACTACTCGATCTAACGCTAGTATTTAAAGTTCTGGATGACGATGAGCTTAATGATGCTTCTGTACTTCCTGATGATACTGATAAATGACTTGATGCCCTGGAAGACGAGTAATGTCCTAACCTTGATAAACCAAGTCCCTGATTTAACGAACGTTTTGGCATCTCAACAGGCGAACTGCGCACCGATTCCGTTTCTTTCGATGGTTGCTTATCACAGTGTTTCTGTTGCAAATCGCCCTCCTTCTTCTCGGTTTTAAGACTATTTTTCTTCTTCAAAAACTTCAGGAACATGTCTGACTTTAGATTGGATGAATGAATGCAAATACTTAGGTGCAGCGCAATATAAGCAATTAGGCCACCAAACAACTCAGTGATTCTGTTCTTTCAACTGGCGAATACGCAAATCCAGCACTAAAATCAGCCTCAGAATTAACTCTCTCTTGCTGTCTGACAAACTTGTATACTTGTAGCAAATGATTTCGATTAGCTCTGCTTTCTCTATTTATTGATGTTTATAACCTACGTCAATTCGTACGCACTTCCTACTACAGTCTGTTGGTTGTACGCATTTTTGAAACACGATTCTCATTATAACGCATGCGCCATGCGGCTATGGTAAAATTACAGACGGACCATTCTCATTTCTGTTATTTTCCCAAAAAGACCATTTGCTGCTTCTCAGAATCATCATCAAATCACGAAGAAGACTGGGTCGAGAATCCATCTTATTCCTTACTCATGTTACTCGTTGCTCTCTGTACTCTCAGGTATTTCCTGGCAGTCCGAGGTGCTTTTTATTTTTTTCATTTTCTTTCCCCCACGACGGACCTTATGAACATTCCCTCGCTTATTAGATTTGGTAAGTTAAAGTGCCAAAAGCCCATGTCAATTATGTCCGGACGCAATTTTCTGTTCTGTTTCTTCAAAAACGTCACTGTATTTTTTTTCTGTTTTGAGTATTTATATTAGATGTGCTGTTAAGCATTGTACTAAACTTGTTGTTATTCTGTCCAGACGGACCATAAAACAAGGTGTTTTATTACTTAACATCCCCCAGCTATAAAGACCCTAGAATTGTGTTAAGAATCCTAGAGCAGGCACCAAAACATAGCACATAGCTAGGCCTAACAGCCTTCTTATTGCTTTGTTTTGATTTTAATGGTCTATAATCATTTTTTGCAGTAATACTTAATCAGCTTTGAAACTCTAACTTCTTCAGTCATAGATTGCCATAAGATAAGAATTTTGCAGTGCTTAATAGATCTCATCTTTGAAAATTTTGTCAATGCTTCCCTTACTAGTTTAAGAGACCAGATAGGTTCTGACAGGCGTAATGCCAAAACATGGCCCTTCAAGCAGGGACAGATCCAGTGAGGGGGGTCGGGGGACTATGGCCCTTCAAGCAGGGACAGATCCTATAGTGAACAATTTTGTTAAGAAATCTCTTGCATAACAACGACAATAAAAAGAATCAGATTTAACCTCCCCCCTCAAAGTCCAGCTCTGAATCTCGCAGTTAGGTCATGCAATTCAATATGAGTCTTTTCGTGTATGACAAACAATATACAGAATAAATATAGGAAGAAACAGAAATTATTTTACATGGAGTAACATACCCTGTTGAGATGCTGAAAGAAAAACAGAATTTTCATAGTGAACTAATGAGAATGGAAAAAATGAATGGAAAGTTTTCCCAAGGGATTGTGATCTCCTCCCAGATCGCGTTTATTTGTCGGCAGGATAGATACAAAGAAATAACTCAAATGTGTTTCCTCTCTCTCGCATAAGTACTGTTAACACACTACTGAGGCCTAATCTATTAGGAGTGTATTCAATATATAATCAGAATACATAATCAGAATACTGATGCGGGATGTATCAGCAATTCGCCCGGCTTAGAGTAATCATTACTCAGCATAAAATACAATAGAAAGGTAATGCTAGTTCTTTCTAGAATGCCTAGTTTAGTCGTGTATGACGCAAGGCTAGATAATCCTTAACCCCTAAAACGATAGAATGGAATGCAGTGTAACGCATAGTTGTTATTACGGGGCTCTAATGGTGGACCTAGCTTCTCGGACTTAATACGCTTGTATTACTTAAGTAACTTATTTCTTAACGACTAATATAAAATACTTTTGGATATATACGCAGGGGTGACTGCTAAGGGGGCTCAGGGGGCGGAGCACCTCTTGTTAAAATATCTGCTCATTTTGGGGGGCTCAGGCCCCCTAGAATTTTTGCATTGGCATAGCTTTTTAGAGTTTATTGGCATTGCTTCCAAAGTGTTATGATCAATTGTGCTCTGCTATATGGTTATTGACGCATCTCTTATTGTTGATTATACTATATCAGTATTAAGCTAACTTATCATGTCTCCATCTTTGAAAATATAGGTGTGGTTGGAGCTGAGCCACACCCAACTTATGGACGTGGTTGTGCCTAGAGCCCCCTTGCTAAAATTTGTAGGAATCCCCACTGCAAATACGTGCGCCTTACAATTTAATGAATAGAAACTAACGATATACACATATGCTTACATTTCTTGGAAACTATGATTCCGTTGGCTCATTTCCAGTTGAGCCCTCGACGTATCTCACGAACAACTAATATGTGACGGCCCTCTCAACCTTTCGCAAGCCTTGAGAGTTTGAATACCTAATATACCAACGCGATACGACATAGACCTCTACAGTCTTCTACAAGCACTGTGAGTCTAAATACCAAATAATGAAGTGTAAGACGTCATAATACAAGATACAAGTACTTTCGCAAGCTACTTTATCTGTCCTAATTTTCCATGTATAGCTCCATTCTTACAGTTGCAAATTAGCAGTATGACAGGATGATGGATGTGTCAACTTCAGGTCATCTTTTACAATTTACTATCTGTAATTCCTCTGAGTTCCTAGAATGGCCTACTTAAAGATTTCGGTGGCGTTCATAGACCTTTGTATATTATTCTCCTAGATTTAAACGATTAGAACTTGTAATTTCCTTTGAATTTTCAGGCCTTTATTTCCAAAATGAAGTGTTTTTGTTGTCCAAAAATATCCTTTAAAGTGATTCATGAAAGTGATTAAAGTGATTCGATTGGAAGTAGTGGAAGTAGATATTTAACCATAGTGAGCATTGATGGTTAATTAGTCTTATTTATTTCTTGTAAATTTTCTAATACTATTATTTTTGTTGATACTCTTTTTATGCAAGATTTTAAATTTATGCAAGGCATTCGAATTAATTATTTGATATTTTCATAATTTTTGTTTTTGTATTTGTTCCATTTCTTTTGCAGGGCAGTTTGTAAAACAGTTTTTCTTCTAGCTGAAACTTGTAACCTGTATATTTTCAAACATCAAACAAAATGAAGTACTTCTACTGTTTTTGGGAGATCGATGCATTTGCCAAATGATTTTCAAATGCAAATAAAGTCCCTCTTTGAAGTGTCTTTCAATTTTAGTTATTGAACTGAAGTGTTGTCTAAATTTAACTGACTTTTTTCAATTCATAAGAGAGTTTTTTTAGGACCAGTGTTCAAACGTTTTAAATTTTCACGATCCCAGTATTGTTGAAGGGGACATTACGTAGGTAGGGCTAGAGTCAGTCCCTTTTGATTAACCAATAGCTGCGTAGAGCTCAGCTGGACGTAATTATACCAATTGAATACATGCACTTACTGCTTTGTAGCTTTTAATGGAGTAGAAAATGTTTTAGATTTTTGAGTGACAGTGTTCTAGCTCTATAGTTATGTTATGTTTATGAAGCTTGTAGTTCTCACTGCTTCGAAACTGTATATTCACAAAAATTATCAAGACTTTACTAACACTTTCTTAGCAATTGCAATGTTGCACATGCGCATTAGAGGAAGGTCAAAAGCTCCATGTACACCTGAAATTACGATAAATCATAGTAAATAGCAGAACTTAAATTGCTAGAGGAAAATAAATATAGCATCCAAAACAATTAGCTAAATCGCATTTTACACATTTATCAATTTCCTTAGGCTGCAAATTCCAGTACTGAACTTTCCTAACTGTTTGAACCGCTTCCTTATCAGTAAAAAACGTGTATCCAGAATTCCCTCAGTCATAGCAAGTCCAGGTCTCAAACAGTAGCTTTTCTGATCCCATGACGCTTTTCAAAAGCTCCCTTCCCTATAGAACATGCCACATACGCTGTCCATTTAGCCTCAATTATAACCTCAAGCTTACGATTTCGACGTCGAATTCAGTTCTGCATTCTTCATCAGAGAGGAGTGAAGCAAATACTACATTCGCTCCCCAAGGAGCGGCGCCAGCCATCGCAGACTGGGGGGATTTTGGATACCACACCCTAAAACTACAACACGATTTGGCCCCAGATACATAATTGAGCCCTCCAGCGAGCTGTTAAACCTAGCAATAACTGGACGGGATATTCTGGCCGATTTCAGACAGCAAAATGAGATTTATCCCACTGGATTGTCAATGTCATATTGTAGGTACGTCTCCTACAATGACATTAACCATTCGGTAGGAAAAAATGTCACTGTGCTTTCCGAAATTGGCCAGTAAATCCTGTCCAGTCAAGAAGTATGGACGCTTCAAAATAACAAAAACTCCTCCCCCATTAGATGGTTATTTCCTTCTTGGAACTGATTGTAGGTAGTTCACTTGTCTGTTTTGATACTTATTCCAAAAAGGGTCTATTACTACAGATTTGCCCCTTAATGTATGTTTCGCTAAAAGAGACTCTGAAGAAAGGAGACTCAAAATTATGCGCATATTGGAAATGTGGTGCAGACACCAGACCATATCAGATTGCAAAAATAGAGTATTAGGCTTATCAACAATGACGCTACACTAGACAGTAAAACCAGTATCTAACCATCATTTCAAAGTTATGGCCGATAAGAATGTCTTCCACATTTTTACGAAAAAAGCCTTGTGTTTTTAAACTCTTGGGTGAATTTGATTGATTGCGGCAATTTACTCGGAGACCGCATATGGATTATTTTACCGTCAGCGCTTATCAGCAGTTCGGAAAGCTTTAATTGTTTGAATAAGAAGAGATCGATGGAATCTTTGGTTGAATGCAGTTCTGCACGACTTAAGGAGATCATACCCATAGTTTTACGATTATGCACACAAAGAGTCCTTTGAATCTGCTTTACAATGAAAAGGGAGAAGGCTTGAGACCTTAAACAGGACTACGTGAAATCGAGTGTGTCAGGCTGAGTTCACACTGCTCCACTTACGAACTTATCCGTTTTTGTAGATATCTATCAACCGTTCACACTGCTCCGTTTTCGTACAGAAAACCAGATAAAAATATCCGCTTTTGTGCGTTCACACTGCTCACGGCAACGGAGGACTAAGCATCCGTTTTTGTTTTTAATCCTTTTACCATGCTGAGGTCGAGAAAAATTCCCGATTTTGTACGCCAACACCATCTGCTGCCTTCGAGAAAACCCCCCGTTTTTGTAAATATCCACTTTGACGGGGGAACAGTGTGAACGGGACACCAGTATCAAGGCCTCATAAATTTCAGACTCCTCTCTTTTTTGCTAACGCAATCTTTCTTTACGCTCCTTCGCAGTGGGCAAGCTTTCGGATTTAGCGTTGCGCTACTGTTTTCAGGTTTGTTCAGGTGGCTGGGCTTTTCAGGTTTCTTTCTCTACTTTTGCGCACTAAAGAGATCCAGATCTGCGCACATTTTCCCAGGCTCACTGTGTGCTCCATGTAGTGAATCAGTGTTATGGTGAACATCAGGAGGCCATGTTTCACCTGCGCAGTACTCTCCACTGCATAATTTATGACATAGGTTAAATTTACACACTCTAATTAATACATGAGCTTATGGTGAATGAAAACCACGTTAATTTATGCATGAGCTTCTGTTGAATGAAAAAGCGCTGATTGAGTAATTTGTTGTATGGCTGGCTTTCTTTCACTGCAAAACAGCACGTTCCATGAATGAAAGCGTACAACAAACTCTTTTACTATCACTGCCTTTAGCGGAGTAGGCCTATCTTGCTGGCCTACGTTCTCCACTGATTGCGCATTTTTATCTAGCTGGAAGCAGCAGCTTGCTCTTGTTAGGCCACAACGGCTGTCAAAATTACAACTAGTGAAAGATTTACAATGCCAAAGTCACTCCTAAGCATTAATTGGCCTACATGGGGTGTCTTCACTTCTACATTGCGAATAATGCACCATCTGTTTCCTTGAAAGTCCATAATCCAAAAATTTTGTATTCAGATAAATCTATGGACAACTTTACCTGGCTGCGTTGCTAAGGACCATTGCAGTGTTGCCAAGCCTCATATAATGAAACGCTGCAGAAATAAGGACTGCTGCACAGCAGCACTGAGTGATTGCGAAGGAGTTTACATTTCGAAAGTTTCAAAATCTTGAAATGCTCGAGATATTTTCAGAATTTGCTCCTGCTGGAGTTCGGCTGGAGACATGCTTGAAATGCCTGAGTCTCCAGCAGAACATGGGACACTTGGCAGCTATGCTATTAACTTTGAGTTCACTGTTTATGGGGCCTCCAAATTTTGTTGTCTCCTTATCTACAAAAAAGTTTGACGAACTCATAAAAATCGCATATACACTCATTTTTTTATAAGGACCAGTAACTTTGAGGTTCAGGCTGGCTATTCTTAATTTTTCCCAAAGTTTGAGGCTGAATTATTCTCAATTTGTTCTTAAATTAGTAGCATTTAGGCCGTTTAGAAATACATAGAAAGATAATATACAAGACAACATTGGATGTTTTGGATGATTGAGAGCCATTAGCCAGATTTTTATCTGAGATAGCCTCTCGTGCATAATAATGTCTTTTGGTAAAAAAAGTTCATAACCGATATAAATAGACAATGATAGCAAAGTATCTAGTTTCACTAAAAGCAACAAATACGTGAAAATCGAAGATTCCGAAGTGACAAGGCTATCAGTTCTTTTCAGGTTAGAAAGGAAAGGGTATTTTATGTCCATCTTTTAGTGGAAAACTTCTGCATTGTTTTTCCTAAAGTCCGTTTTACGACAAAGCTTCACGTTCAGCCATGTTCTTACTTTTTCACCAAATTTCAGGCTCGTGTTTCCTATAAAGTTGAAAGTCCAGAAAGTCATAGGCCCTTCCGCATTCGAACTCCTAATGCGAAGGATAAGCTTCTGCAGCTCTAATTCCTCTTCACATTCAAGTCCCCAAAACCACCACTTTCACATACGCTTCCAAGTTATAACCTGTAAGGTTCAGTGCGTTGCGGACTAGACTCACAAGAACTCAATACGGTGATACCACCAACAGCCAAATGTTTACATTGGACCTTAACCAAGTGAAGCTCAAACTTCCTCAAGCGATCATTTTCTCAGTTTGCACATGTTGTGAATATCTTTGTTATACTGGTTGCGGTAAACAAACAGTGACTTATCAATATTATTTCAGAGAACATCAAAAACAAAGCCGACTTCCTCTTATACAAGTTTCTTGTAAGAGATTTTGATTCATCGTGATCACAGCTAGGTCTTTTCATTTTAGGCGACTGACCGCCGTTGCAAAAATCTGATTCAGCTCCCAACACTTATGATTTAATTTGCCGCCAGATCCATGGCTTGCATGATTTTGACAATTCTTAGGGATGCCTACGAAGTTATACCTTTTATCGCCTGATTGTCCTCCTAGGGTGATTTGCAAAGGCTATGTTCCACCATCGTGACAACTTTTTACGACCAGGTCTGGACCATAGCTGGTATGGCAACGCGGAGGCTTCTGGCAATCCGTTGACAAACATCCTTAACATGCTGTATGAGCAAGTGAAACCAACTGTCTAGGTGCATGGGGACAGACCACTCCCTTAACAATTTCACGATATTCTAAGCAATTGATGCCAAGTTCTCTATACAACAGCCAGGCCCATAGCCATGGGATGACAAATTCCACCTCTGGGCAACAGGATGCCAATCTTTTGCCACCCCTTTGCATTTTCGTCAATATTCATTTTTGGTTACTTCATCTTTGTAGGTAAGGAAAGTTCCCCTGAAAGTTTGAGCTCAGGGACAAACGAAGGGGGTTCGATAGGGCCCATGCCCCCCGCTTTTTAGGTGCTTGCTACGTTCCTGATTGAGCTCAACCTTTGTGACATACTATAAAGCTGAATCTTTTCTGTGCACATATTTATCCATTTGATTGTGATAACATAGTGTGCAATAAAATTGGCTCTTCAGATTTTGTACGATGTGATTCCAACAGGATAATGTTGCTAATCCTGAACTTTCTGCCTCACCACAGGTTTGACACAAGCCTAATTCTTCAGAGTTGAGACAGTGAAAAACAAACAAAAACAAACTATTCAGCAAATCATAGTTATGAATATGTACATGATGCAACGTACAATCGCATTTATTTACAACATTTATAATCAAATTCCATTCATAAAGTGACAGCTAAATGATCATTATAGTTTAATGGTGCCATGACCCAATGCAGCCTCTCTGCAGTTTCACTACTGCATCTCTGACATGGAAGTAAGGACCATCTCTATGATTCTTCAAGCCACCTTTGCAGCAGCAATCTGGGTTACATATTGGGCGCCATTAAACAGCCAGCATGACACAAAGTTGTCACATGATGTAAAGTTGTTCTTACAAACATTCAAATATAGACTATTTACAGAATTTCAATGCTACTTTACTGGCAACCAAATCTGTGCATTCATATACAGATTTACTCAATTAGATGTGAAAATGTATGTACAAACTACAACAATTTCTGATTATCCACTAGAGTGAAAACTGAGCCTAAATGAATGTAAATTAAAATGAGTGCTATGATATGTAAGACAAATCTAGCTGAAAAATGACGGAAAAATCATGTTTTCTGTGGCTTTCCGCACTGAAGTGAAACTAAGAAACTGCTAGAAAATGGTACAACACCACTTTGCAATGCCTGCATGTAACAAAAGCTGCTATGAGCCTGGGATGATTGGAGCATATGAATGTTAAATGTAAAACTAGACCTATGAAAATCTATAAGAAAATATGATATAAATAAATAGTCTACAATGCCAAACACCAAAAACAATTCATTTACACCTACATAAATGTGAAAGTGTGAAAAATCTGCTGATGATTGCTTAATTGGGAGCAGGGGGTGAGAGATGAAATGATACTGGGGGATAGGAATTTTGTTGTTCAAATTCTTGGTGCCAAACGGTAGTATGGACTGATGACCCTGTGACATGTCAACAATCACATCAACATATCAAAAGGTGATGCTGTAATGTTGCATCAGCCATATTGGGCCATGATTAACTCTCATGACATTGCAAAAGATATGAGCCAGGACTAACCTGAAAGAAGTAGAGGGTTATAATAGGCCTGCCTATACTTAATAGTTACTCTTGCAAAATATGCATACATACTTCAGAAAACTCTGCAGAGATCATGTTTCACTTAGCCCAGTTAATTCACTGGCGAAATTTTACACCTCATCTGACTACATAAGGGAAAGTCATGTGACCACAGAACATCTTGTCTGTCTTCACATGTCACTCATGATTTTCACATCCGTTGAAAAGTCAACTTTGCCATAAAATTTCTTGTAAAATGAACAAAAGACTAAGAAATCCCAGCATAATTGATATCAAGAACTCTGATCTTATCCGCATGAGACGAAATTACCTAGAGTACGCCCAATATCATAAGGTCTTACCATAACTTCCTTGCTCATCCTATTTAGCCACAAAATACAATGAGGAAATGTGGAAATATGCTAACTATTATACCACAATAATCAACGACATATAATCCAACAACGCTAGCTCTATCACTGGAAATGAACTAAAATTTGGTAACCAAACGAGATAAACATGAAGTTACGTGTTCAGGATCACGTTGTGCTACGCGACGTGTGTAGCTTTGAGGTTCAAGGTCAAAACACAACAGGCACGACAACAAGACACGCAGAAACACATTCAAATAACATAAGGCGCATTTTTACATCCACGCCTACTAGGAAAATTCAATCAACACATGTTTGATGTATTGAATTCTGTTCTTATTGTGAACATTCCCGCCATTTCTTATCTTATTGACTTTGGAAGCCTTATGTTTTGAAATAACGACAGACGTTGTTGAGTTCACTCAACAGACTGTGTGAAAATGTCGAATCAGGATAATTTCATTTAACAACGAAAATGATAAAAACCATTGCAGTGTCCTTTATGGCGGGAGTGATATCATTGAAAATGATAAGGACGCTTCCGTTTCCATAATACGTGCACAAGTGCAAGTCGCGTGGAAACCAAAACATATCTGGCGAGACTCGAAAGCGTCCATATCTGTCTAGCGAAAAATACATCCCAAGTAGCAACTTTGACCGAACATTAACATAAGTTAGAACAAATATCAACCAACTTCATTTGAAGCTTAAAGTTCTGTACATTCTTTGAAATATCAACCGCCGTCTTTCTCTCACCGACCGCCAAAAGCATAGGCTTGGGACCACAGGGCAGCGTAATACTCCTCCTTCGATTTCTTGTTGCCAGTCTTGCTCGGCTTTGGCACATTCTTGGGACCAGAGAACCTTTCCGTGTTGTAACTCCATTTGCTTGACTTTGATGTATTTGACGTCGTTGAGTTCGCGGAATCTGTTGATGATGTGCTTTGAACGCTTTTCTGCGTTGTGTTTGACGCCCTACTTGCTGTCGTTGCGTATGAGCTCACGGATTCTGCCTGCGATCCTAAAAAGTTGTATTTGCTTCCCCCTTTCGGGTGCTTTTTGCCAAACAGTTTCTTCAGTGACAAAGTTGAACCAGATTTTTCGCTCACGTTTGTGCTCTGCAAACTTTGCGATCTGTAGATTTCCGCTAGGCCTTCCATTTTGCTTACGTGTCACTTCAGGAATCTTCTAGAAAACTGAGCTGCAGAATCAATAAAACTAATTCTTGACGTAATAACTGTTTCTCGATCTCACTCAAATGCTGTGTACCAGAAAAATCTTCCTGAGTTATCTTATCTATTCGTTGAAGTTTTGAAAATGCGTTTGTTAACAATGCTTCCACACCCACGATCGACCTCAATGTCTTTTGACATCGCACAGGTTTCCTATTCTTTTATAGCATTTTGATTGACACCTGAACTCATCAAAGACTTCCGTCTGTATTGACGTCAAGGTGGGAATATCGCAGAGGCTGCAGGGAAAGAGGTCAATTAATATTGCAATTAAAATGACGTTGCTCTTACAACTGACACAAGTATGTCATCAAATGGCTATTCTATTTTCATTGAGGCACAATATTCAATAGTGACGAAAGAGAGTAAATCTTCACAAGAACTACGAATACTAATATGAATCACATAAATGCAAGATCGTTTCCGGCCTAACTGGTTCTACAACAAAGACGAATGAGAAATAAGACGGAACAGTCAACTGGTACAAGATTTCATGTCGAAATGAACCTGATTTTTATCAGAATAAAATTGTGTATTGTGAGGATCTATAAAAGGTGAAGAGATTTTCATGTTTTGAGTTTGCATAGCATTCTAGAAAGTTCCACAAAGTTACAATTGACAGATGTCTGTTTATTTTTCGTAGCTATGCGCAGAGTTGTCAAATTGTTGACATGGAATAATAGAGATTACAGAAGACAAAGGCCAACTTTATCTGAGGTGTAGTTATGGCAAAAATGCTCTAGAAAAAATCTAGAATGTTCAGTGTTATATAACTCTGTTTAACTTTAGAATTTATGCGCAAGATTGGCTGAGTTTTGACATGCTTTGCACATTTATTGTTAACAATTGCTTGCTTAGTTTCGTTGATTATTCTACGATGTTCTAAAAGTTTCAAATTACAACAGCCTAAATTCACAATATTTTTTGCACAAAATGGCCTACTGTTTGACAGGTATGCCTGTTTACTATTTACAAACGCCTACAGGCTAACTTACAGCAATGCGTAGAATTATCAAGAATGTTCTTCAAAGCTAAAACTTGCAAAAGTCTGCTTAGCTTAATTTATAGCTAACATATATCATTGAATCAGCTTCTCGAATTCACAAAAGTGTGATTCTTAAAGCCAAAATATGAGTTTTTATTGATTAGGAATATATTTTTTAATTAAATAAATTGCACTTTTGTAGCTCCCAGAATCTCAAATGGCTATGTTAGAGGAGGGGCTTATTTGATTTAATATGGGGGCAAAATCAAGATTTTTGCGATATACGCGGAGTATTGTAGAAAGTTCTACATTGTTACAACTAGCAAAACAATACATATTTATGTCACGTGTCTTTTTGTTCATCTGTTTTGATGTTCCGCATCAATGCTTATGGAATGCTGTCCATGTCAATAGATTTCGTTAATCAGACTACCAACCATCTGATTATCAAAACATATTGTACTCACGTGTTTTTGTAAACGAATTACATCTTAACGGATCAAAAATTAAGTGATTATGAAGGCACCCGTTTCACAGATATGAAAACAGATTTGCATGCGGTAGAATCTAATTTCGTTTCCCATCTCTAAGTCCATCAATGTCTTCTTTTTCCATCTCTAAGTCCATCAATGTGTTCTTCAGCTATGGCAATCAAATTTTGTCAGTGATCCCAGTCAATTTTCTTCTGCTCATTGCAGCTTCATCAACGCTTGCTTTCCTCATTTCACGCAATTCATATTTCAGATACATATTTCAAGCATGAAATATCTGAATTGCAAGTGAACTTTTGTACTTCAATATTCTATAAATATTCTTAAATAGTTATATATTTCATAAATATTCTAAAAGTCTTACACTGTCAGGAAATGATTAAGAAATTACGTGTCAATGTGAATTACATAGTGTAGTTAAAATCCTGAAGTTTATCCCCAGTTGAGCTGGGGATCAAATTAGGCCAAAACTTAAGAAAGATTTAGCAAGAAAAGGCCAGTTTACCGTCAAATGTAAATTCGAAAGAACTGCTTCCGAGTGCATAGTTTTGCTGATCGTGGAAACCCATCATAAAGGAAATCCGTTTCTCAAATGTTTTTAGTTACCGTTACACAAAGTTTGAGTGTGCAGCTTTTGTTGTTGGAAATTTCAAGAATTTAATGAAAACATTCTGATCGATAACAGAGTTTGCTTGCAAAACAATGTGTTTATATTGGATATTGGCACTGGCTGAGGATCATCGGCAAATTACCAGGAGTCAAGAATGAACATTATAAGGCCAGGACACGCATGTCTGCGACGCACGGATTTAGACTTAGATTTTCACTCAACCCTACCCCCTATGATGCTACTTCCTACCCTGGACTCTAATTGCGTCGTTCTCCACAATAGCCAGAATTTTACAAAGTACACTCGTCTCCGCTCTATGTAGCCTCATTGGTGGTGCAAAGGGAGGGCAACCCCTCGTCCGAACATGCTAGTCCCCTCGTCCGAGGGTAAAAGACGATTGTCTGGAGATTTTTGCCATCTGTAGTGCAATGTTTTTATGAGAAATTTTTTTCGCCCAGTACTGAAACTTAACTTTTTCAAAATTCCAATATCAAAACCTTCTTAAGACTTTCTTAGCAGAAATTCTTGAGTTCCAATGTTTTGCTCATGCACATTAATGGAAAGTGAAAAAGTTCCATATAAACTTGAAATAACAATAAATCTTAGTAAATAACAGAAGTTAATCTGTAAGAAGGTAGTTAACACAACATGAATGACATTTTGTACACACAAATAAAATGAATCAAAATACATAAACACTAAAGAACTTTCTTAAGTCTCAAAAATCCAGTACAGAGTTTTCTTAATTTTTTGAATAGCTGAGTACGACTTTCTTTCAACCATTTTCTAATAAAAAAGGACATGAACTGCGCTAGCAGTAATTTATCTCTCTCGTCGGAAGAATCAGTCCTCCGTCAGGAAAATCCTGGCGCCACCCTTGGGTTACCTCTCTATTTACTACTCAGGGCCTAGCTTCTGCTAAAGAGTCCAGGCCACTCTCCATTTCCAACATTTTAAGAAAGAATGAAACTACTACGCGTCTAAGATCACAAAAACAATAAATTTATCAGTTGTACTTATTCAGGCCTCAACTATTTCCGCCTACACATCAAAAGGAAAATTTCTTTCCAACAACAATTCGTCATTCACCTATACAGCGGATTTTCCTCATATATAAAGAGCTTCTACACGCGTTTTATTATAAAAGGAACTTAACTCAGAGCCTAGTAATAAAAGTTCCTTATTTTGGACTTATTTTGATTGAATTATTGTACTATAAGGTCTTAGTTCATAGTTCCGTAATTATTTTTAACAGTACATTTCTCTTTTACCGAAATGACTGAAGGCCAATGGACAGCAAAACCGGAAGTCAAAGAACGAAGCGACATTAATGGAACGAAACGACATTATTCTAACGAAACGACATTATTCGAACGAAACGACATTATTCGAACGAAACGACATTAGTGGAAATGGCCTCCTACGTCTTAATTATTGGCAATGATAAAAATTTCCATAATTGGACTGTTCCTTAGAGGTATTTTCTTTAGTACTAACGGTTCTTTAATTTTGGGTTCTAGCACATCTAAGCTCTTTAAAAATTGTTCCATAGAAAAGAAAACGCATTAAAAACCTTCACGAGCAACCCCATGTGAAGTTCACGCAAACGTCAGTAATTGTAAAACATTCATCCAAACGAGGTCACGGGTTTTCACATGATAAAATCGATTCGTCACGCACATGTTTGACTGTCATTCAACATATTAATGTATGT
>OLMO02000324.1:1798681-1810602 GCA_900291935.2 Cassiopea xamachana
TTTGCAGTCTCCGTTGATGCCGACATCAACTGATCTGACTAGACCGATTCTTCTTGGATCGGTTTCCACCTAGACATAATCGGAAACATTCATACTTATAGCTTCATAAATGCATGCAAAATTCTAAGACAAATACTGGTAATTAGTAATTTAACTACTTTTTCATAATTTCTTTAGTAACCTTCAATGTCTAATAATCTTTAATGTTTAATAATCTTTAATGTTTAATAATCTTTAATGTTTAATAATCTTTAATGTCTAATGCAATAACAATATACAGTAATACATAGCTAATTGGCGCCAAAAAGACATTAAAATTATTGCACAGTTATCTACTTGAAAAAACCAAGCTCATTAATGAAAAATTTGCAAAATCTTCAGACGCAAGTATTTCCTTTCTATGGCTTAGTTTTTTGCATGAAATTTGTATGTTGGACTCTTAATTTTCTCCGGTAACAACGTCTGATGAATGACGTCACTTTTGCTGCTTTAACCTTCGGCAATTGCAAATGATGTTCAGGCCTCTGAATATTCTCACAAATTCTTTTGAATATTTCTCAGGTAGTGCATAAGGAAATGATTTAGTTTCACTTCAATGCAGTCCTTTTCAATTCTTCGCAGTTCATTTCTTTTCAAAACGCCATGTGGCTGGAGAACGTTTTTGAAGACTGAAAAATTCATGATTAGAATGTGGCTACACCCATGAATAAAACAAGATAGCCAGACCGATGACAAGGATAGCAGGGGATTTCCTTCTCCAAATCCAGTAGATATAATAAGTCAGTCTATTTAGTCACTGACGCAGATTTCTTGCGCCCTCAAACTCCCAGAAAATATTCAATAGATTCTGGAAAACTTAGAAGTACAAAAAGTCCAAGTCAATGAATGAAATAGTGGACGATCGCCAAAAAATGTACTGCCTAAAATATTGTTATTGTCTGATAGCTTTCATTGCAGTGTTCCATAATTTTCCGACTCATTAAAGATGGCGGTAGGCTATCTCAGATCAGTCCTTCCTGTGCTTGAAAGAATTTTTGCCAGGGTATATTAAAGGCCGGGTAGACCTTCATATCTATCAAGATTAGTAGATCTATCAACTTATCAAATAACTGCATACAATCGACAAATGAATCCTACAGATATGTGTAAATATAAGATCAATTGTGATATTTCATCATTCCGTGTATTCTGTTCTTTACTCGTTTACCTTATTGTACATTGTGCAGTAGTGATACATCCATATTCCTTATTGTACATTACATTACAGTGATCTAGAGTACAACTGATATGTGACACAGCAAACCTGGACTTTGAAAGTCAATCAGTAAGACTATAATCAGTTGGTAAATCAAAGAAAAGCTAGTACCAATATATAGAGGAGTTTTTCCTATTCTGAACCACTAAAGAGAGTAACTGGCCAGATGCCCAAGCATTGAGATAATAATGCAAGGGGTTTATACAAACACAAATGACAATGTTGATCTACATGTTGGAAGTCATCTTAGGAATGAGCAATACTAATCGACGATCACCTGATCATGCTAGTTATTCTACAATCGATTCGAAATAACTCCTTGATTAGCAATTAAATCCTTTTGGGATTAAGAGTCAGTGCGTTTTTCTCTTTCTTATAAAAATCGCAGGTTTTCAAGCAAAATCAAAACATAGTATATTGTTAATAAGTTATTAAAAAATTGTTGCCTTTCGTTTCCTATCTCTTTCGACAAGGGGCCAAAGATTGAGCCTTGTGGTACATCTTTGTTCATGCACTGAATTAGTCGCTTAATTTTACTCTCTTCTTCCGCTAGTTACGTCTCTGCTACATTCTACACTATTGTAATTACTGAGTGATTCTTAAATGTATGCGTGAAGCAGAGGCGGCGGAGAGCACTATTAATACTATTAATAATATTATTAATTATTTTAGTAAAATAAGTAAAAAAAAGCGAAAAATGTCCCAACGGATAGCAAACAATATTAAACGACAGGTCTTATTCATAGAAAAGGTCCCATTGCTCATGTTTACTTTATATTGGTTAAGTGACGTGCTTCATTAATCCCATAAATAAGCCGCTGCCGCTGACATTCCTTTGCAATTCAATGCGAAATGCTGCGTCTCCGGCCACGCTATTAGTCTGGCGATGCCAATAGCATATGAAGGAAAACAATTGAAAATTTCGTCATTTGCCCCATTGTTAGTGACGTTGCAACTATTGTGTCGTAGCCCGTGGAACTAAGTTTACTATTCGCTTTGAGAATCCAATAGCATCAAGTTTGAGTCGGATCTCACAGTGACAAGTCGAGAGAAAAGTTGTTCAAAAGAAAGCTCACTTCAAAGTGAACGAAGTCGCCTCAGTTAGAGTTAAATGGGGGTGTTTTAAAAGTATTGTCCTTTTTGTCAGAACAGGGTAAATTGAGCTATGAGCAACGTCTTCGTTTCAAGTGGTGTATGATCACTTTTCATGGATATGTGGAGATGAAGTAAAAAACACGTGTTTTTGCTGGCCTTGCTTGGTTATGGGTGATAGACAGAAGGTTAAATTGTTTTTTATTGAAACTTATTGTAAAGCTGTAGATATTTTTTATGTTTTGAGTCACAAGAGCTGAAAGTAGTGGCCATACTATTCGTTCTCAGAAACTAATAGTATGGTTACGGCATTACATGGGCTATAAACCGTTGTAAAAAATGGCCGCACCGGCACCCATCAGACGCAAAACACTAGGAGAACAGAATTTTGTGTAACCGCACATAGTCAATTTTGAAATTTTGATTGGGTGTTGGGAGATTGAACTGGGTAAGGAATTTTTTTATAACCAAACAAGGTAAAAAACTCTTATTATTCAATTGTGGCAGCTATGTTTTGAAATATTTTAACCAACAGTATGAGGGAAGACAGTTGATTTTCCTGAACTAACCATATCAAAAAATTTATTTTTGTCACATAAAAATTGGCACAAATTTTGATTTTTGTCAAAGGAATTAATCAAAAGCGCTTTGAACGATTTCATAGAAAATAAACCTTTTACCGTAGTATGTGGCATTATATTGTTGAGATAATGCATATCTATATTTTTAAGAAAGAGCGAATTTAATTTATTTTCCTTCTTAGTTTAACTTCACTTTTCGCTCTATTGTAAGCGGGCACCAATACTCAAAATGGGCGTTTCTAGGTGAAAAAAGGGTGTGGTCGCCAAAAATTTTTATTCCCAATAGTACTTCCATAGGGCTTCGCGCCGCCCCTGGCGTGAAGGTAGAGAATAATATTCTACCAGAGCTTAGTCCATCTACCAAATCTTGCCAGAGATAGTTTTAACGTGTGCTTCCAACGCACATGAGAGATCATGGTCACTTGCATGAGTGTGTCCTCTGCTTTCGAATGCTGTGCATGCATGTTCACCAATGTCTTTGAGAAGATTAGGGATAACATACCGCACAAAACAATAGAACACTCCTAGCCTCCTTTCCACAGTGAATACTCATTGCCAGCTATAGCCTCTCTTATTTCCTAGCACATTCTCTTCCACATAAATACACGTACAACTTTGAAGCACAACAAATGACGTAGTACTTACTAGAATAGTCTAAAAATAGCTCTTACCTGAATAATTTTGGCTTGTTTAGGCCAATAGTCAAATCCGTACTGTGCAAGAGTGCCAAATGGACTAAGCCTCGTTCCCAATGCTATGACCAAGTCAGCCTCGTTTATTGTTTTCATTGCAGTCTGGTGTCCCAGGTAGCCAAGTGATCCACACCAAAGCCCATGTTTGGCTGGAAATGCGTCGTTATGGAGATAAGTTGTGCAAACCGGAGCAGAGAGGTACTCTGCAAGAGCGGATACTTCGTTCAACGCGTCAGCCATAACAACACCACCACCAGCGAGTATGACAGGATTATTAGCCGAGCGGATAAGTTCTGCAGCGGCAGCTAGGGAATTTGGTCCTCCAGCAGATTTCTCCACTCGTACCGGTTTTGGTATTGTGTATTCTGCATCATTATAAAAGTAGTCACGTGGTATGTTCAGTTGAGTTGGTCCACGCTCATTCATTGCTATGTCAAACGCTCGCGCAGTAATCTCGCTCATTCGATTTGGATTGTTCACGTGACCTTGGTACTTTGTAATGGAGCTGAAGATGGGTAGCTGATCAGCTTCTTGAAATCCACCCAGTCCTTTTGTCATAGTTCCCGCCTCTGGAGTAATGACAACTACAGGTGAATGCGCCCAGTAAGCTGCGGCAACGGCAGTCACAAAATTTGTTATTCCTAGAAAAATGAAAGGAAGTTAATGTGCTGTTTAAAAGTCAAGAGTGGGGTTTTGAAGTTCTACTAATGCATAAACCATTCAATGTAGATTTCAAGGCCTTTCACTATTCCAATGATGGGGCGTTTTGGCACCTTAACTAAAAATTCGAAAATACAATTGCTGAAGATTGACAGAAAAAAGAACGAAACATTTAACAATACAACAAAGACAATAGAACCAAACATTTAACAATAAAATAAGGACATTAGAAGAAATTATAGCAGTAAATGAAACGATAAGTACATTTACTGCAAACACAAATGCTCTATTTTGGGTAATTTAGACCACAAAAGTTTAAGATTGCACTAAGAACGGATAGATCGGAATGTACTTTTTTCACTTGAAACTTGTCAGACACGTGGGACGATGAAACAATGGTGAATGAAACGTCCGAAATCCGGGAACGATGAATGAATAAAAATGGGACTTCAATATCTCATGCTTCCTGCTCAGTTGAGTGTCGGAAGAAAAAAGTGATTTCAACTTTATGAAGTATTGCTTACTTAAGGTTTCCAAGTACAATCTTCAAAGCTTGTGGTGTCAAAGTTTACAAAACTACTATAGTACACCTCTCCAAAAACATACACTCAAAAAATTGGTCGATTCGGCGCTGGCAATGATTGGCTAGAGAGAGGTGTTAAGGTGACGTCCATCAGGCCAGGACCAGTCCCAGTCTCCTCTCAGCTGCAAAATATGAAATACAACGCATGGCTCGTTGATAATCCATCGACCAGAATTGGACGTTGGCATATTTTCAGATAAAACAAAGTCTTTTAGCATCTTTACTAATGAATGAAATACATGTTCAAGGAAATGATATTTATATCCAATAATCACAATGGTAAAATCGCTTCCTGATAATCTAATCACTAATATAAAATATACAATTAAACATGTAATTTGTTAAATTTAACTACGCAATGGCTTCTATTTTTGTCATTACTGAGATTAAATCAAAGAGGCTGCTGGTAGCTATTGTCAATTTGCATGACAAACGAGCGGGAACGGAATCTCCTGGGAATTTCTGTGATAGTAACGCTCATTGACCTTAAACCCACATGTGGTTTATGAATTTCTGAGATTTTCAACGTGTCTTTTGAGACTTTTTGATATTTTTGTGATGCAGGTGATTTTTTGCGATTTTTCTGTGAGTTTATGGAATTTTTCAATGGGGTTATGCGCTTTGTCACACATGAGCAGACTTTCTCCATTATTTTCCAAGTGTTCTAGCTTATTTCTTAGAGAGTAGACCATGTCTACGATTTCTCTGCTATTCTACACTGAATGAAGTCCTTGTTATCTAAAAACAGCACTTGTTTTAGGGCATTTGAAAACAGAATATTTGAAAGTAAGGCGTCTACAGACATACAATGCCAAAATTTTGAATTGGGAAGTCACTGAAGTCACAAGTGATTCATTTTGAACTCAACATTGTTTTGAAAAGAGAAAGAATGAGGGAAACATTTTAGAATGCTGATGAAAGTTGAGACACGATCAAAGGCTCNCAGACTTAGCAAATTTGTTTTTGTGTGTGTAGGACTGATACTTTGCAGACAAAAATGGGCGTGGTTCCCTTCTTTCAATGCAATGTGGCACATTTTTCCTATGCTGGGGCGCCAGCCACCACAAATCGAGGGGAGTTTGGGGTGCCACACCCTTAATAAGTACAACATTATTTTGTTGCCACACCCATTCACGAAAAATCTTGCTAAATATCCCTCACTCCAAACCTGACATTTTCTCATCGAATTTAGATGAATTAGAGAATCTAATTTGGCATGAAAAGGGGGCAACCCCTATTCTACCATAGTGCTGCCTCAGTCCCTATAAGATTCCTATAATTAACAAAATTTGCTGACAAAAACTGGCAAATTTAGCAATCATTTGTCATAGAAGACCACAAAAGCATTGGAGTAGGTTGCAAGGGGAGCTGTAGCCCTTAGCTAAATAGAAATAATTTCATTTGGGGACATTGTTTTGAAAGAAAAATAGCCTAGCATTCTGATTCTTTCTCAAATTTTGTTGTCTTTCTGGGCATAGAGTGCATAGGTAGATTCAAAAACCTTCAAACAACCATGCAAAGTACATTGGATTTATAAAAATGTTTACTCATTTCTTACACAAAGAAGTCTTAGAAGTCCTCCAAAGGCATTACAGAATGAATGACAGAAGCGAAAATTGAGTAACTTTTGAGCAAGAACTAGGCATAGCAAGACAACTCTTTCACACATTGTCACACTGATTTTGGCATTTTTAGACACCTACCCACCCCCTTTCCCAAATTCAAAACTATCCACCCACCCCTTAATGTGTCATGTCACATGATGAATTTCAATAGGATATTTTTCTGCTTTTGTAATAATGTGTGTACTATGTCACCTTTTGGCCTCAAAATGGCATCAAAATAGGATTGGCAGAATATTTTTTGATGTGAGGCCAAATTTCTTCTAAAAAGGGCCAAACCTGCTTTATGAAGCAAAATGTGCTAAATATCAAGTTCTTTAAAAAATGTGACATCACACTGCAAAACAACCCACCCATCCCTAGTCACAAAATTCAAAGGACTCTCCCACCCCCTCTTGTGGCTTGATGTAATGTTTGTTGCAGTGGTCCCTATGACAGTAAAAATATGCCTAATGATTTGACTTTAAAATTCTATGTGGATTGCTATAAAATTTTTCTTGAAATTTGCTTGCATGTATGCATTGGGGATCAGGGTTGGCACAAAGGGAGAATTAGGAGGGCTAATGTTCCCCATCAGAAGATATGAGCCTTTCACTGGAAGGCATAGAGCCATTTTTTGGGTTCTTAGCAGCTACAGCAAATTGCAGATCATATTTCACCCCTTGTAGGTATAGGTGTGGTCTGTGGGGTGTGGTCTGTGGGGGTGTGTGGTCTGTCTGGTGAGGTAAATCAAGCACTTTGAACACTTACAAGAGAACTTCATTGCAAAAGGTTTGTGCATGAAAGGAGATTTTGATACTACAAAAAGTAAACAAATACTCTGATACCCTTAACATAAACAAAAAAAATTCATATCTAAAATCAAATGGGACTTTTTCATGACTTTGAAGTCACATGGAGAAAAAGATTTTTGAATTTTCTTTTGGTGAATAATGCTTAGTAAATTGTCACAGTGCTTAGTAAATTGTCTGGGCACAATTGATGCTTACCCTAGCAAGTCATAGCAAGCTCTCTTCACAGTTGTCTGGTATTATTTTACACTAAAATGAGGGTAAATGAGTTAACTCTCCAAGGAATCTGGTAAAGGTAGGATCTACACCCATAATGACATGTGTCCAATAGCATGCTTATCCAATTAAACTCTAAATCAGAAGGGCCAAATCTTTTATCTCCTGATATAATGGGAGCTGAAGATGTGCAAGTAAAGATTATATGAATCTGTCTTACCTGGGCCATTTTGGCCAGTGCAAACACCATGCCGTCCACTTGCTCTTGCATAGCCATCAGCCATGTGGGCGGCATTCTGCTCATGCTGGACAGACACAAATCTGATGCCTGCTTCTGGAAATAAATCAAGGGCATCCATGAAGGCTGAGCCGACAATCCCAAAAACATCTGTCACACCTTGGGATACAAGTGTCTCAACAAAGGCCTCTGATGCTGTCATTTTGATTGGCACATTTTGCGGTACAGGCTCTGGTCTTTGGTCAGGTAATGCTGGTGCAGGAGCTGCATGGCAGGTCCTGATTTGAGTCCTTGTGGCCAATGGTCTGGCAAATGTTACTGCAGAGAAAAGACCTCTGGCTGCTTTTGCTTTTAACATCTTCAGTGGCTTCTATGGTCAAGAATAAAATTTCGAATTCTAATTGGTTGAGAGAAGGGAATCATGTGACAAAAGAAACAGATGGTACAGAATGGATGACTGCTCCATTTCTATGAAGGAAAAATTGTTTAAGTGAGCTCAGCTTCCAAACTCAAATTACACAAAACTTGTTCGGGTAGTTGGAGCTTAAGGGAGCAGTCATTAAGAATGGGGAAGACTGAAGAAGAGGGAATTGAGCTGGGGTATGAAATTTTGATACATGTTGGAACTTGGGTATTAAATATATATCAACTTTTAAGCTGGAGGTATGAAATAGATTGTTGGGATTATCTAAGAAGTTTGCCTATATGATATCTATATAAATCCAGAGGTGGTAGGGCGGAAGTTTTCTGGAGCATATTAAAATATTGTTGAGGAGTGTAATAATTTCAAGGTGGAAGAAGCCTTATAGATGTGCAGTTATGTCCAAAATATTCTCCAGATTCCTTTATAGTGTCAAGACAAAATGTCAAAGAGTTTGTGTGGATATGGTCCTATGCAATAGACCTTTGTATATCAAGCAAAATTATGTAACGTCAAATATAAGTTGAAACTTGATTCAATGTGCAGAACTTAATGACAACACAAAGTAGAACTGTACTAGAATATAACAGGCAGCTAGTTTTTGCCCAGTAGTCAACTTTCTATTAAAGATACCTTGGCTTATGCTGTTACTAACAACATTACCCAGCAGAAACTCTCACCACATGCAATAAATTGCTACTTTCTAGGACATTCCTCTTTTTTTCAAATGACCACATGAACTAATACAGCAGAGAAAGTAATGATTGAAGCACTAAGGTCAATGATGAAAACAATTATAGTTGGGCTCAAAAAAGCATTTAATTCAACATAAAACTTGCATTCAATGTGAATGGTTGGAGTATCAAAGTATTTTGTTTCCACAAACTGGGGGTTCCAAAACTTTTCTGCATGTTTCACTGGGGTACAAAACATTTTTGGAGCCAGTTCTTCATTTGCCTTCACCCCAATCCCCCTGATACTTTTTGAGTGCTCCCTATTGTGTCTGGGATAAATGTGCAGTTTCAAGCCAGCAGCTCATTGTCAGCACAATATCTTAAAGACATTTGACTACAGTGCTAAGTACACACAAGGCCCCAGCTTCATCTATAAAGAATGAAGACAAGGAAAGCCAGTTTAAATTCTATCAGTGATGGATTTAGAGCTGGACTTTGGGGGCATCTGTTTCCTTTTATTGTCTTCTTCATGCAATATTACCGACTGTTTTTGGCTATAGAAAATATTCCCAGCTGGGAGGAGCCATAGCCCCTAACCCCATGGATCCAACCCTGATTATTATGATTAAGAAAGCTGCTAAAAGTCGAAACTACTGGGACAAAACCCACAACTTTGGTGTTCTTCTGGCTCAGGGAGATGGCACTGGGACAATGCCCAATAGTAATGTTGTTGAGAGATGCCCTGAGTCAGTCACTCCGCTATTTGAAGAATGAAAGCCCAGTAGATAGTTGAAACAAAACGATTAAAGACCAACACAGAAAGGAAAATCTTATCTGATGCGTCATGATAAAGGCCTATGTTGGTATGTGCCTGTCTATTTGGTCATATGATCTTGTGAATAACGAGAGCGAAACTTCACCAACAAAGCATGATATTGACCACCAATCTGGAAAGCAACTAAATGAGATTTCTTTACGATACGAAACTGTTTGAAGTTTTCGATGTGTTCGCTTCGTTCAGTATTCTTGACTCTCTAGGTAGCAGTACCTGAATAGAAGCTGACCAGTGATGGAACTCTACAATAATACCATGAATATTCACACACTTCTTGTGTCAGTTTGTAGTGGCCTTTCCCCTGTGAACGCTTGGGCTTTTGAGAGGCCATGCGTTCAAGGGAAGAGAGACTAGATTGACCGTGAAATTTCTTCATCGAACTGGTCTATCAGCTGTTTGGAAAATAACGAAAATTGCCAACCTTACCTTCTACAACGGCTTGAGGACAACGGGGGTTTTTGCTTGTCCTGAAATGAGAAAAAAACATCATCCAACTGCTGACTAGGCCTATCGGANAAACATGGCGAGCTCATTCGAAATTGTGCGAAGAAAGAGATACGAAAGTCATAGTCGTGACTACTTTCACAACAAAAAATACAAGTTATCTGTAAAAAATACAAGAATCACGCGAGCCCATGATGTAGAAAACTGGTAGAATAGGAATACCTTGGAGTTTGTAACAACAAATTGCCTTACGAAGCAGATCTTCCTCTTCGCTCTGTTTAGCAGTTCTAGACCAAATCGTCTAGACTGCGTCAAGGTCACGTGAGTAATAGACCTCTGTCACGTGGACGATGGACAAAAAGGGCTACCTCTTTGGCAAAAGGGCTGCCTCCATTCAAATAAGGCCATCTAATGTTTACAAACTAGCATGGAAGACAGCAATCTTGCAAATGTTAACTTTTTCACTGATTTATTCTACAATTCATTAATATGTCCAGTTTGCAATACAAAATTACTTTTTTCTACGCTGTGTTCTATATGAAGGTTGAGCTACGAAGGAATTTTAAAAATACAAGGACGGGCCGTTACTACTGTCGTGTACCGAGGCAGGAAAACTTGAAAATACTTTCCTAAAAAGGCCAATCACCCAATCAAAATAAGTTTCATAGCCTAACAGTTTTTATTTATTAGCTTTATTCTTCTCTCAATTTAAAAACATGAACTTCTATACCTCCAAAAATTCCAGTTCAAAACAATTCCTTTAAAAGTTCAAGAGAGGCCCAGTATTTATTTCGAAACACGATACAGTAGCTAGATTTAATGAAAATACTTGGAAATTAGAGTTAACAGTTATTCATCTAGTTCTTCATTCATTAATTTTATCATTCATTACTTTATTAAATCTAATAGTCAGTAAAATAAGATAAAACTTGAGAAGTAGAAATCTGCGGCTAGTATTGTCGCTCTTATGAAACAATCCAGCGTAATTTGTGTTGGTAGCCTTTTGTTCAGATTCGCTCCATCGACCCTCATCGTTCGTGCGGTTTGCAAATGGACTTTTTTGTCTGAGCCCTTGACTTCAGAAAATACTTGATGCTTGAGAAGCGGAGAAAAGAAACAAAACAAGAAACACTTGATGAGCTTCATAATTAATTTTAGCTAATCTTAGTCTGCTTCTCTAATACAAACAACTACAATACTATGAAACATTGCTACAATACAACTCAGGTATCCGGGAACTGTCAATGCAATAACCACGTCTCCCAGAGGGAGGATTTTAGTTAAAAAGGAATGATTGGAAATTGCCATCATCGATCAGTGGAGAAAAATGGCAGAAAAATAGTGGGGAGAAAAATATTGTGTAAACTCTAAACGTCCAACGCAGATACTATTGATCTTTATATACATAGAGTCAGTTTGTGCTAATAAGAGGTGGGAGGTCTCTTCTAATGCATTGGATCAACGTGAGAACAGCAAGAGAAAGGTTTGGAAACGCAGCTGTATAAAGAAGCAATGTATATGGAGAGTGCATGTGAAATGCAACAAATTTAATAAACTTAATACTTGATTTGTGAGAGGCAGAGAAAAGAAACAAACCAAGAAATGTTTGATGAATTTATGGCGAATTTAAGCTAAATTTTTAGTCTACTTTCGCTAATACGAAACAACTAAAATACTATGAAACAGTCCTACAATACAACTTAGGAATCCGAAAGCTGTTTATGAAATAACTTCGTCTGCCAGAGGGGGAGGTAGTGGAAGAATTGGGAACTGCCATCATCGATAAGAGGGGAAAAATGGCAAAAATAGTGGGGGGG
>OLMO02000324.1:1811993-1822766 GCA_900291935.2 Cassiopea xamachana
TTGACCGATCATAATCAAAAGCCTCCATAGCTATTTGGGAATCTGGCTAAATTTAGTCATATCTATTTCCAGATTTAGCCCTGAATACTTCATAAAAAGAAGATTGTAAACATGGAAGTGATCTCCAATGGGCATTTCTTGACCGATCATAATCAAAAGCCTCCATAGCTATTTGGGAATCTGGCTAAATTTAGTCATATCTATTTCGAGATTTAGTCCTGAATGCTTCATAAAACGAAGATTGTAAACATGGAAGTGATCTCCAATGGGCATTTCTTGACCGATCATAATCAAAAGCCTCCATAGCTATTTGGGAATCTGGCTAGATTTAGTCATATCTATTTCCAGATTTAGTCCTGAATGCTTCATAAAACGAAGATTGTGAACATGGAAGTGGTCTCCAATGGGCATTTCATGACCGATCATAATCAAAAGCTTCCATTGCTACTTAGACATTTAGCCAACTTTAGTCATACCTAATTTCAAATTTAGACCTAATTATTTCATGAAAATTCATTTTAGTTTCTGTTTCTTGCCTGTTACAAATTGCCATATTTCTGCAGGTCTATCGAAAGCTTGGTGACGTAGCAATGGTCCTATCGTTGGAAGAAATCAAAACAATTGAAGATAAAAATCTCCTTGCTGGGAACGTTGCGATGTTTTTAGGCGAATTCTCCACTGCCCAGGAGCTATTCTTGGCCTCAACTCAGCCATCAGCAGCTTTGGATATGAGGCGGGATCTCCTGCACTGGGACCAAGTGAGTTCTTTTTCTCCTTCTGATGACCAATGCCTGTCATGAGCAGAATACTACGCATGCGCTAATCAGCAAGCGCGAATGATTTTGCACATGTGATCACACTGCTAAGAAAATATTTACATGCGCATCCTCAGATCACATCAAGAAACGAAGAAAAGACGTTTACGGTGCAACAAAGAAAACGTTAATCAAGGAAATTCGTTTAAGCAACGATACTACCTTAAGGAAGGAAACAACCTTAGTTTATATGACAGACTTCCTCATTATCATACGAAGCACTGCTCCTGAAAGTCAAAAGTAAATGATGATTGTGATCAGCATGTTAGGGTGTTATGTGTAATAAGCTAAAGGCCATTACTTTTCCAAATGACGAAATTGGAATTCGAAGTGACCGTTTGTAAGTGACGAGTTAGTAAGTTCACGAGCACTTATTTGCGAGTGCGATCAATCACACACGCAACTTGATTTTCACGTGTGTGGTTGCGTGCTCCTGCGATCACACATGCTAAGTGATAGACGCTGCCAATGTATAAAAGTGTGAACTTACTAACGTGTTGTCGCATGGAAGACAGTTCTAGTTTCTTCACGCTTTAAGATATAATTATTTGGAATGAGGAATGAGATATAAATATTTTGAATGAGGAATGTTCTGAACGATCAAAGCGCATAGGCCATTCAGATCTTTAATTAATTTTTACTAAATTTGTGTTCAGTTGTCCTCTAAATGTTTCAAATGGAAAGAGAGAAAACGAGTTGAGAAAAAATGTAGAGAAGCTTCAGATTTAGGAATTAGCTTTTGAACTACTGATATAAAGGTTCACTGATATGATGGTATGTGCACAGTATCTATCGATGAGCTGCAAATCTAACAAACCAATACGCATGCGCAAATACTTAATACTGAGCCATATCATTTTAAGTGTTGCAGTGTGCAGTATTTACTTCCCAATCCTCACGAAGGCGCTCCTTTTATTTGAAGTATTTGATTTTGGCTCCTACAGCCAACTTGATTTTGCGACTTTGCGTTTGTATAAACTTCTTCTGCGGTACGTAAATAAGCTTTTATAGTATCCTCTCTTCCGTCCAAGGCTTTAATAGTAGCCTCTCTTCCATAAAAGGCTTTAGAACTATCAAAGACATTGGCACCAAATGAAATTCCATTCATTTCAAGAGAGTATGCGCAGCAGCTGGAGTTCATGGGGGATTACCCAAGCTCAATGATGCATTATGAGAAGGGGATAACCCATGTTCCGGAGAATAAGGACCACGATGAAGCTTGTGTTGGAGGAGTTGCAAGAATGGCCATTCGAATGGGAGATATCCGTAGAGGTGTGAATCTTGCAATGAAATCTACAAACAAGCAGCTAAAAAAGGTGAGATTGGCATTTAAAACCAACCAGCAAAAATGTCATGCAATTATATTCAATTCGAATTTGTGTTTGTTTACCTTATTATGGAATATCATTTTGTAGACGTAACCTAGAAGCATTGTAGCACACTACTTTACAGCATACCATTACATAGTATACCTTATAAGAACTCACTATTTCATGAACGGCGTTTCAAAAAGTGGCACACCTTATCAAACACACCTATCAAAGCATACCATATCATGAAGCATTTGAACGCACACCACTTCTTAACGCACCATTTTGTAAGATTCCATAGAATGATATTCCAAAGGAAGTCATTATCTAGCACAGCTTACCATTGCATACCACATCATTTGGCGTCACACTTAACATGTCATACCATGCTATGAATACTGAAGAGTATCATGTCGTATCAAGCATTCTATAACATTCCATAGAATTCAACTCATTTTGAAACATGGCCTGTATGAAATGATGGGCAATTCTTGGAATTTCACTGCTGTTTTCAAAGAATTCTTTCATCTGCATCTTTTTCTATGAGGTTTGTGCCTTCGCAGGAATGTGCCTCGCTTTTGGAAAGCATTAAACAGTACAACGAAGCAGGGGCACTGTTTGAGGCCTCGCAATCATGGGACAAGGCAGCCTCAGTCTATATCAAAACGAAGCATTGGTCGAAAGTCGGCGAACTCATGAAGTATATTACGTCACCAAAATTACTCATCCAATACGCAAAAGCCAAGGAGACTGATTTGAAGTAAGTCATTAACTGTTTTCCCATTATTCATATTCTTATGTACATGTTCATTACATACCAGATTTATCATACAATTCATGCAGTACATATTTCAGGATTCCTGCTACTCCTTAAAAATTCCGTAAACACTCCTTAGATGTAATTTACGATTTCAACGGCGTTTTAATCCCTTAAATCCCTTTAAGTTCGTGCGTTTTAGAAATGAATTCTTTTTAGGAAGATGATTTTCTTTGACAGATTATTTATTTAGGAACCGATTTGATTTTTGTCATGGAAATTCACAAAAATACTCCTTGAAAATACATTTTAGGCCTTAAAATCTCCTGAAGAAGTCCTTAAATTTTATCTGCTTACCACAAAATAACCCCTGCATTTTCTTCTAGTTTATTGCCGCCGCTGTTATCATTATTAGCATTAATGTTATGAATATTATTCATTAACTAGTTATAACTGTGAAGACTTGTAAATGTCATGATCTTTTCTAATTCTTTCATGATTTGAAGGATCAATTTCAGACATTGACTAATAATAGTTTTTTTCCTTCATTTTGAGTAGGCTGTCATATTCAGCTTTTTCAGCTTAAATTTAGGCTTACTGTTCATGCTGCAACCAGGCATGGGACCCTCAGTTTAATGTCCCTTCCGAAGGACGGCGGAGTGAGTTGCTTTTGGTGATTGATCTGGAAAGTCGCCTATCCATTTCCAGACCCAGCATACCCCAAGCTTAATTTCAGCTACGCCTTCAGCTACCCAAATATAAGCTGACTGAGCCGCTTTGCCACTCACAGGTTTCATACAGGATTTTGATAGCAAATTTAAAGAGTTTTCATGGATTATTTTAGGACTGAAGTAAAAATTTTCAAGGAGCTCTAAATTAACATTCACAGCGCATGCGTGAATACACAGGAAACCCAAAATACCGAACATAAGACATTTCTTGGCATATCAGGAATTTCTTGTACAATTTCCTTTAGACTTTCTTTTGGACAGTTAACGAAGTAAGAGTTAAATATTCACAAATTTCATGGACTGTGATCAATTTTCAAAGAAAAATCCTCATTTTCAAGGAGTTTCAAGTAACCTTGAAATATTTTAAATAGCAGTAATTGTCATGGAGTTCGAGGACCTGCGCGAGCCCTGCGCGGGCCCTGCGCGAGCCCTGCACTCACCCCACATTATAGTATTGGACGAAGAAGAGCTACGTACGTCAGCTATGCTATAAACAAGTTCAATACCCATTCCATGATTTCTTTCAATTGCAAACATTCAACTCAACTCTTTTCAGGTACAAAGAAGCTCTAGCAGCTTACCAGGCAGCCAAAGATTATGACAACGCTATCCGCATAAATTTGGATCACCTGCAGAATCCAGAAGAGGCTGTGCGGATTGTGAACGAGACAAAGTCGGTAGATGGTGCTAGGATGGTCGCAAAGTTTTTTCAGAAAATTGGAGATTTTGCGTCAGCAATACAATTTCTTGTTTTGTCACATCGCAATGATGATGCGTTTTTATTGGCTCAGGAACACAATCAAATGGAACAGTATGCTGAGATCATTGGTGACAATGCCACACCTGATGATTATAACAGCATAGCATTGTATTTTGAAAACAAAAATGATTATTTCCTAGCTGGAAAATTCTTCTATTTGGCAGGTATGTCGTCTGCCATATTTCATTTTCTATTTGGCAGGTATGTCGTGTGCCATATCTCATTTTCTCTAGCAGGGTTGGTGTGACTCCATAAAAACTCCTTTGGTTTATCTCACGGCGCTTAACGACCCTCCAGATGAACGACCAAAACAACAACAACAACAACGCTCCTTAAATTTGTGCATTTACGAAGCAAACTCCTTAAAAATGCTAATTTGTAATCAATCCTTGAAGGAGAGAATGTTCAACGGCAAATGTATATAGGACATGACTTTGTTTTTGTCGAGGAAACGCACAAAAGCTACCCCTTAAAAATTATCTTTTTAGCTGTTAAAAGCTCCTTAAAAAGTCCTTAAATTTAACGTACTCACCAGAGCACAGACCCTACCTAGCACCTTATCTTTCTTTGTTCTTGTTTGTCCATCATGGTTGTTGATCAGCCACCATATTCTCCTTTATTAATTCCTTTGTTCATCGTTTATTACGTTACTACATTTCCTTATACTCATTGTTGCTGGGCAGTATGTGATGTGAGAAAACAGATTTTCAGCTCTATCTGCCCGTTCATCTGCCCGTTCCTCTGCCCGTTCCTCTGCCCGCTTGTTTTGCTGCCTACTTGCCAATGTTGCTGCCTTCTTTTTTCTATCTCTAAGTTTTTCTGCTCCTCTATCTGTATGCTCCACTGCCTGTATGGTTTTCTACTTGTTCCTTTGTCCGTATTGTCATGTATTTACCTCTTCTGTTTGTTTGTCATTCGATCTATCATTTTCTACATCTGCCTCTCTGGCTCTCTGCCTGTCTATTTCTCTGTCCGCTTGTTTCTCTCCTTGTTCTTCTATCTGCTCTTCTTCTGCATGTGTGTACATCTGCGTGTCCACATGCATGTTGAATGTTTTATATAGAATTATTGTAGTTCATTCCATCTGTAGCATTTATTGCTAGATTTCACTATAGCTATTCATGGTTAAATTTTTAGAGGAGAATGTGAGAGCAGAATGCTTAAAAAGAAAGAAAGATAGAAAGAAGGAAAAAATAACGAATGAAAGAAAGAGAGAGAGAAATAACGAAAGAAAAAAGAAACGAACAAACAAAGTAAGAGAGTGTATGTGTGTGAGAAAGAAAGAGAGATCAAATAAGACAACGGCAGTGCTAACTCCCGGTTTATAATCTCTATTGGCAGGGCAATACAGCAAAGCAATGAGTCATTTTGTGAAATGCAAAGTGAACGAGGAAGGAGAATCGATTGATTACGCAATTGAAACGATAGGCAAAGCTCAAGATGAGAAGCTGACACATCAGCTGATTAATTACCTAATGGGTGAAATTGATGGCATCCCAAAAGATGCGAAGTATCTGTTTAGGTTGTACATGGCATTAAAGAGGTATGAGTTATTTAGTTGTTTCATTTAGCAAGGTTTCTTTAGAAGGCTAAAATAGTAGTATCTAAATGTAATCTGCACTCTACTTGGCATCAAGTTGTTTTTCAAGATACCAAGAAACCAGACTGCATTCGAGACTTTTCTGTGCCATAATCGTCATAAAATTATTGACTGTTGTTGTAAGGTTATATAAACTGATGAAAACCAACATATTAAACAATACTAAAGTAAAACAACAATTTAGACTGCACAGAACAAAATAAGGTAAGGTAAGTAGACCAATAGTAGTAGACTAATAGCTTCTGCAGGTGCCGCACGTGAAATGAGTGCCATTCCAGGATTGAATTTTTTGTTTAAATTTGGCTAGGCCAGGTCTTTGGTGAGCACGAACCTTTATACATTACCGTTCAAAAAGTGTTGATACGCTTCAACAGAAGAATAATGGCGTCAACTTTGTTTCTGTGTTTTAACGAAAATTTGTTGTGATATTCATAGCATTATCTTCAACTAATGCATACCTAAACACTATAAAAAATGCTAAGGAGTTTAAGAAGCACTTCAACTTTCATCTTAAACTGTCGAAAATATATAATTTTGCAAATAGTCTGCATATAAAAGCATAATTATGGACTCATATCAGAGGCTCTAAAACTGGAAATGTCACATGGCCGTGAAGAACTTTCGTGAACTTCTCTGGTCTACCAGAACTTAGTTGATTTTGTGCAGTTCTTGATTTGAAGAACTTTTTGTATACAACGAAAGCTGCACTCCTTGAGCGGCCCAAAATTCTCGCAATTTCACGGAAGTTTTTGCCGTTATTTTTGTAAAAAACTATCTCCAAAAGCTTCTCATATGATTTTTCATGACGCTTCAAAACTACTATGTTCATATCTCTGGCATTTTCTGGTTAATATTTTTCGAATACTGTGGTGCACCTGAAGAACTACGAAACATAAACAATATCTTGTGAAAGTTTCATGGATATAGCCTGTTGTCTTATTCAATAAGATAGGATCAAATGCATATTGTCTAAAGCTTTCAGCTTAAACGGCCCGCGGAACTTCGAAGGCGTACGAACAATTTTTGAACGGTAGTGTAGAAACTTGCCAATTTTAATTTGACAAGATTTTGGCAAGTTTTTTTCAGCATTTACACCATGTTTTTGCCTAAGGTTTACCAACTCGAGTGGCGACCTATTTTTGTCTAGAAAAGTTTAGGCTAGAATCTGTTGCATGCGCACTGGATGATTTACAGAGTGCGCACTGGCTAAGAATGGAATTTTCATTGCCACTTAAAGCTGCATTGCATTCAGAATCTGTTGCTGTTGCTGCTCTGTATTGCATTTGAAAGACTGTTGCCTGTAGCTACAAGACCCTACAGTTGACATTCGCTGTCTTGAACTTCGAGGGAAACCGTAATTTGCTAGATGGTGAATATTCGAAATAGTGGGAGTCGAGATACCATAGACGAAAGCTAGGGGAATAGATACCAGTTTGAGTTTGCAGCTGTTTTAAATAGCGTCAGCCGAGATAGCGAATGTGAGCTGTATCAGGCCTTTGTTTTCAATAATATTCAATTATCATGTGAGTGGTGATGACCATTTCAGCTGCAATATCCTTTTTATGGTATTACTTACCATTATTGCTATACATTCCGATGCCTGTTTAGGTTTTTATAACCAGCTATTTCTAAATGAATGTCGATCTTTTTGCCGTAGATACAAAGAAGCTGCAAGGACTGCTATAATAATTGCGCGCGACGACCAGGAGAATGGGCTCTACAGAAATGCACACGACGTATTGTTCAGCATGTACAAGGAACTGAAGAATAGGAACATTCGAATACCCGCTGAGATGGTGCAGAATTTGATGCTCCTACATAGCTACATACTTGTTAAGGTGCACGTGCGCAGAGGTGATCATTTAAAAGGTGCCCGTATGTTGATTCGCGTCGCAAACAACATTAGTAAATTCCCGTCTCATATTGTTCAGATATTAACATCAACAGTAGTCGAATGCCACCGCGCGGGGTTGCGTCACTCATCGTTCAGCTACGCAGCGATGTTGATGCGCCCGGAATACCGCTCACAGATTGATCTTAAGTACAAGAAGAAAATCGAACAGATCGTACGAAAGCCGGACAAGACAGAAGAAGATGAGCCGACAGACCCGTGTCCATATTGCAGTTATCCATTAGCCCAAACAAAACTGGAGTGTCCGGAATGCAAAAACAATATACCTTACTGTATTGTCACTGGACGTCATATGATCAAAGATGATTGGGCGAACTGCCCAAACTGCTCTTTTCCGGCTATCTGCTCGGAGTTTAAGGCTCTCCTTGAGGGGGATGACACGAACTGTCCTATGTGTTCGGAAAAAGTTACTATAAATAGTCTGAAACCAATAGCTGATCCATCACTCTACTTGAAGCAAGATGAGGGCGATGAGTCAAATGCATGAACACCCTGGAAAATAGTTAGATTACGTCTATAGTACATATGGTTCTATTATGAAATAGGGGGGGCAGGCTGACTATAATTCGAAAGTATCTTAGTTAAATACAGCAAAATTCCGTACACAAGAGACTTCATTTATTAAGAACCTACGGCCTGGCATGCTATTCACGTTTTCTTTTTTATAAGAAGCAAACTCTCTGGATTCAGCCTGGATGTTTCTTCATATTTCACCAAATCCAACCTTAAATGTTTCTTAAATTTAAAGACTTCCAATGACAATAACAACCCAGATTAGGCAATTTTGATGCAAGAAAAAGGATTGTCAGGTTTTTTGAGGCATGTAATGGATGTTCATTCTATTTTCTTGCTAGTTCACTAACTTTACACTTATTATGTGCAACTCAGCCTGCCTTTATTTCTCGAATTTCACTTAATTTTTGCCTGATTTCAGCCTCATGTTTCATATAAAGAAAACATGTATTTTGATCTCAAATAGCAAAACCTTTACACCCTGATGTTCTAGCTAGATTCTTATTAATGGTTCGATTTTTATCCACTGGGACATAAACTCAGCCATAATTGTGATAGTCAGCTTCACATATGTGTTGTAGCCACAAGGCCCTGCGTGGTCAACTATACAAGGCCCTGCGTGGTCAACTATACAAGGCTCTGCGGGTCAATTATACAAGGCGTTTTGTGGTGTTTTAATGCTCAATTATCCTTTGTTGCTGGTATTTGTGTTAGACTCTTTCTTAAGAACCAGCACCCTGATTATCTTCAACTATCTCGTCACATAAGGACATGAACAGGCTCATTTCTAAATCGTAAGCTTTTGTGTGCGGGTTTTGCTGTACTCATCAGAGCCATTTTTAATGCTCCCTCCTAGCGTTCAAAAGTACGCATCCATCAAGTGCATCATTGTTACTGATCTCATTTCATGTTCGCTCGCTTGCATAGGCCTGTCTTCTCTCGAGTGCTGCCAGAGCATGCTCAGTAGCGTTCTGACAAAATTAGGTTTTTATAATGCTCTAAGTTGCGAATTTAAATATTTATCATTCTAGGTAGAGCACGTTCTTGGCAAGTTTCGCCTTCATGCGTCATGGTAGCTGTTTCACCCTTCCTCTGCAGCTGATAGGACAAAAACATTTTGAAATGCAAAACTCATCTCAAAGAATTTAGAAGCTACTCTTTTGCACGGACTAAGCAATTTGAAAAACCCAAGCCCTCATTTTACTAACCTAAAGATTTCATAGTTTTAAAAAGGATAAGTGAGTAAAACATATTGACTTTGTGAACGCAAATCAATTTTAGTAACTAAGGACAACAGTACAAACTACTTATATAATTGTAACAAATAATTGCAATAATTTTAAAATGTTTAGGTCTTCATACTGTCTATTGAACATTATAAATTATTAACTATTAACAACCCCTTCGCAATCCTTCCCTTCCCTTCACAAGTATATGAATGAAGTATATGAATGAAGTATATGAATGAAGTATATGAATGAAGTATATGAATGAAGTATATGAATGAAGTATATGAATGAAGTATATGAATGTGTTGGATGAAAGCGCTGCTTTAGATTGAATTTGGAACTTAAAGTGACGAGACAAATGAAGTTACCATTTTTCTTTGATTTCCTTTCTTGAATTTTTATCAAAAGGAAATCAAAGAACAATGTTAAATCTATTGTTCATTGCTATTCTTTTCAAATTCTATATTTATATACTGTACGGTTTGTTAATTCGAAATTGAGTAATATAGCAGCAACAACAACAATAGCAACCATGAAATTGAGTTGATTGTAAAATTTTTGTTGATTTTTAATGGCGCCAGTCATTTTCTGATAAAATGGTTTATCTACCACGTGCGAAGAGTGACGTAACTGGAAGTAAATGGCTCACAATCTAGTTTTGAAATGGCAAAATGGTTTTTGCTCCATTGTGGCTGCATTGTGGTGTTAAGAGTTCCTTCACAGTTTCTTAATTTCAACCGCACATATAGCTACCTAAAAATAGAACAGTTCACAGGAAACCGATAATGTTCATCTCATTATAATTATTTATAACCCTCAGCTAGAACCTTTAACAAAATTGAAATACCTAATTCACATTTACTCAAACAAATATTTAATCTAGCTGCAAGAGAAAGCTGACCTTATAAGGTTGTTGTCTAACCCTATGCATCAACTGAAGATCTTGTTTGGAGTTTACTGAAAAGATTTTCACGTCATACCCTTTTCACACTTTGATAGGCCATAGGTGTTAAGAAATTTTCTCTTCAGCTTTGCTAAAAACATTCGGTCAGCGAACACTATGACGACAAAAAAGACAACCTCAGCTTAAAATATCACCCTAGCTCCCTTTGTTTCATCAGTAATCAAAATATTCTAAACTGAGCA
>OLMO02000324.1:1834363-1847274 GCA_900291935.2 Cassiopea xamachana
ATAGTGGTGAACACTTTGTGGTGAACACTTTGATGCCTATAGTGGTGAACACTTTGTGGTGAACACTTTGAGGCCTATAGTGGTGAACACTTTGTGGTGAACACTTTGATACTTAGGGGGGGGGGCATAAAAGTCTCTTTAAAATCCTAAAATATTCCAATCTATGTGGCACTACTTATACACCTTTGTAAGAGCAAATCATAGTCTAACAAAAATAGAGGGGGCAAGTGCTATCCCTGCTCACCAACTGTTTGAGACTACTAAGATAAAATCTTATGTACAATTTAATAATTACGATACATTGTTGAAGAATATTACTTATTCCCAAACATATCAAAAAAGTATAAATTCTGGTCTTAAGAAAATTATAGCTATTTACTTTGCAATATATTTGCTTGAGATAAATGCTTCAATTACTCATATATGAGAACATAAGAAACATTAATTCTAGTGGAAGGTACTGAAAAATAAAGCTATTTTCTATCATATTTCTGATAAACAATGGGTCACCTTACCAATGGGATATTATGCTGAAACATGAAGAGGTTGTGCTTGTGCCTGGCAGATTTGAGATGAGGGAAGCACATGAAGAGAAATATTGAAAGCTATCAAAATGCTGTATAGAGCATCTCTAGATAAGTAGATTATTGAACATAACAGAACAAACTGTATATGCATATCAGCAAGATCACAAGCAAGCAAGTAAGTAATTAAATCAAACAAAAAACTTGTTCACAGCATGGTTAACTGAGATGCAAATTCAATGATATCATCATTCAATCCACAGTTTATAACCCACAGTTTCTTGTCAAAAGCATTCCATAATTAGATAGGAAAAAGCTGCATTCAAGAAACAAAGATGATATTAAAAGTATAAGAAAGGAAAGCAAGAAACATACCATTTTTGTCATTAATTATAGCCAATGTATCACCATCCTTGTCCCAAGCCATTCCTGAGCATTGGCCTTGGAGGACAATTTCATCCCTCAGTTCACCATGTCTGTCATAGATTGTCACCATCCGATTGCTACCTGTCATAAGTAATGATTTCAATTTACTTTTTGCTATGTTTGACTATGGAATAAAGATTAACTCAAGAATTCAGATCAATACTAAATATAGAACTTTTGCATATTGCTGTTCAAAATTGATAAACCAGTGGAGTTTGTGTTTCTTTGCAGGACCATAAAAGTATCTGGGGTTAAGGCTTTCCTTCCTGTTGCTTGCAATTTACACAGGCTTTGGGTCTTCTAGAGCAAGGCTTCTAGTTCCAAAACCAGTGTACATGGCCCTACAAATTACTCCCTGCCACCAAATAGAAGGGGCATAAAATAAGGAGAGGGTTATTAGTTTTGCTAAAAATGCATAATTTGGGGGTTGTTAATAGTTGGGGGGGGGGGGCTAATGTTTAAGTGACAGTATGGGAACCCACACATTTGAAAATTATTGCAGTTAGGTGTTAAAATTGTATAAGGTAAATAGTTTGCTTTGATTTCCTTAGTTGTAAATATTGATTTGCATTTACAAAGTGAACGTGTTGTACTTACTTATCTTTTTTAAAACTTTGAAATCTTTAACTTAGTAGCACTGGGGGCTGGATTTCTTTCAAAATTGCTTAGTTGGGGGTCTGATAATAAATGGACATGGGTGGTGAAATTTTCTTAATATCTGCAATTTGGGGTAGCCTATGCCAAAGATTACAAGCACCAGGAAAGAAGCGTTTTCCCCTGCCAATCAAAACCATCATTATTATCATCATTATCATCATCAATCAATCAATTTTGCAAATCAGGTCTAAGACTCTGGCAACTTCGAAACGGTGGGTAAATTGAGGTTTCATTGGTAACTGACTATATGCAGTAAATGTAATTTCATAAGATGTTAGGATATTTGGTAAATAGGCCAATGTTCTATTTACCTGTAGCAGCTAGGTAAGTTCCTTGCGATTTCTGCCAACAAAACTTAACATGACTTCCACCATGTACTCTCTCGGGAACAGTAAAAACACGCTTCATCTTCGTGGAGCTATAATATCCTAGTCATACAAGAAACTTGGATGTAAACTATTAATTCTGCGGTAGTAAATTGCTCTGAAATCTGACAGCAAACAACTCCATTGCAGTTTCTAAGCGACTCCCAAATACCGACAAACAGCAACAACAGTTATCCTCCTCCGTAGGCAATCCACTGCGGTATAGAAGGAGCATCATTTATGACTACAAAATGCAAAATAAATAGTTTAATTAGCAAAATTACCCTAAATAAACTATAATTGAGCAAGGAAGCCAACTGATTTGAATTCCTCCATTTTACGTTAACTATGGCGATAAATGCAAATTATTATGTATCTTCAATTAGAAGCGCAATGTGCGGGGGCGCACGTGCGAGGAATCATTTGATTCTGAGGAAACTGAACCTGCAAAAGTCAACGGAAAGCGAATATTTCATCTTCAAGTCGTATCCGGTTTCCATCTGTTGAGATTTCACGTTAGATAACTTGAAATAGCAAACAATACACATGGTTAATTTGCGGTTTTTACCATCAATATTGTCGTCTAAAGTTAATTGCTTTAGACGTTGCGGAGGACGTGGGCCTACTCCGCTTGCCAAGAGTTCTGTACCATTTCTTCAGCGTCTGAAGTCATCGAGTGTTGAAGAAATAATGGCTTGTTTGCCATTTTATACTCAAGGAGAAATAGTTAAAGGGTTTGGTAGAGGCAGCAAAGAGTTAGGAATTCCAACTGGTAGGTTTACGATAAGAGAGACTGCAAGATTACAATGCGACCGTCAGCAATATTTTCATGTCCTTGAAATTGTTACCGTTTCAGAATATATCCTTTTACAGGTTTTATGATTGCCATGTTCGTAATAAGTGGAGCTTTTAAATTATTGTACATGATATGTTTTGCAACTTTTGATTTGCTTCTGTGTCGTACTTGAACTCCGTTTCTTACACATTTAACTTATGCAATTGCTGACAAATTCAATCAATGTTTACAGTATTTTTGTAGCCTTTCACCAAGTGGAATGTTTGGCTTTTGTGCTGCTCTTTATGTGTAATAAGTAGCTCTACTGTATTATTGTTACCCACTACATTGCATTCTTGGCATTTTCATCAAATGAGTTGCATTCACAGTTTGGAGTACATTTTATAACAGTTCAACATTTTAAAAAAATCGTATAGACCCAACCTCCATCTTACGCATTCATGTATCTCCATTGTTCTTTACTGTCAAATATTTATCTGTGTTGGGTAAAATTTATATAACATCTTTGGTAAATCACTCCATATGAAAATTTTTTATGGCTTTCATTCTAGCTAGACGGTGTATTTTAGTTAAATAATTTTCATTATTTCATCGTAAATATACTGTATCACTGCATTTATTTGCAGCTAATTTGTCAGAGAGTGTAGTAGACTCACTTCCAAAAGCACTTACAACTGGAATATATTTTGGATTATCAAATGTTGATGATGGTGAAGTATATAAAACAGTTTTAAGCATTGGATGGAATCCTTTTTATAACAACACTAAAAAGTCATTGGTATGTATTAATATCTTTCCTCTTTCATGGCTGATAAATTTTTTAAAGTAAAGCTTTAGCTTTATCAGGTCTTAGACTCTGCTTGTTTGAATATTTAAAGAAAATATTCAGCAGAATTCGCCAAGAGAAGAGCTAAGAAACGTCGGCTACTTCTGCCTAAAATCCCATCTACTTTGACTTAAACTTACTTAAAAAAGAACGTAAACTGAATTACCCTCTACGTGATACAGCCCCTTACTATTCCTGGTCAGCCGCTCACTGTAAATGTTATTGAAAGCTCTGCCAGTACTAGACAGCCGAAAATTTAAGAAACTTAGAACTACAAGAGAAGAGCTAAGAAACTTACAGCCTTTCCCTGACATTACTTACTAAAAAAAAGCATTAAACTCATTACCCTGGTCAACATAAAGCAGTATCAAAACAATGTGAATATGAGATTGCTTTGGAACTTAACTCGTGCTAACACATTTTGCTTGTTATAGGACAAATAGTTGCTACATTGACATTCTGTGTACACTTTCATGGCAATTTAGGTCACAAAATTAAGGAACTTCTAGAACTAAGATGTGGCCATGAATTTAAGAAACTCTTAGAACTACAAGTGAAGACCTAAGAAACTTTTTTGACAAATAAAGTTTAGTTCTAAGCCATGAGCTAGATTTCTTATAAAAACCATGTAATCTGATATCCATATCCCAAGATCTACATTTGTGATACATCTTTTCCTTAATTAACTCAGTTAGTTTACATGAGAAGTGAAGTGGAAGAGTTAATCAAACTATCTGTGAGAAAGCACAGCTGATGTTTGAAAATGGTAGTAATAACCAAATTTGTGAACTCAGACCTCTACTAATTACCAAAACCTTTGATTATTTTACCATTTCATATTTTGTATCTAGATCATCGCCCTTTTTAGTGTTTCTAAGATTTTACCATTTATCAGTTGGTAGTACTGATATTGTTATAATTCAATGGTAGTGTTAATAATGATCAAATTGCCAATGGCAGTGTGATTAATATATGTGCTGGAAGCTCTTTAATTATCATTCTCATTTTCATCAGTTCATCAAATGACCAAATGAACTAATACAGCAAAGAAAGTAATCATTGACGAACTAAGAATAATAAAGCATTGAAAACAATAATATTTGGGCTCAAAAAAGGATTTAATTCAACATAAAACTTGCATTCAATTTGAATGGCTGGGGTATCAAATTATTTTGTTTCCACAAACTGGGAGTTCCAAAATTGTTTTGCATGTTTCACTGGGGTACAAAAGTTTTGGAGCCAGTTCTTCATTTGCCTTCACCCCACTCCCCCTGATACTTTATGACTGCTCCGTAATGTGTCTGGGATAAATGCACAGTTTCAAGCCAGCAGCTCATTCTGTCAGCACAATGTCTTAAAAACCTACCATACTTTTTGAGTGCTCCCTTAGGCTATTATCATCCTTGCTGTAAGTATTTGACTCTTTGTTTCAGGAAGCACATTTACTGCATGCATTTCCTAAAGATTTTTATGGCTCAAAGTTGAGGCTGATCATTCTTGGTTACATACGACCAGAAATGAATTATGACTCCCTTGGTAAGCTAATTTTTAATTAAAAGTATTTTGTATCATTATGTTATATATCTCTTTCTTTTTGCTTTCTCTCTCTCTCTCTCTCTCTCTCTCTCTCTTTCATCATAATACATCTATTTGTTGCCCATTTTTCTATGAAAATCTTTGCTATTTCTGCCATAAAGCATTTGGAAGAAAGAATTACATTGAAGTAGTATAAGTTTGTTACTTAACTCTGAATTTCCATATTTAATATTACTAAAGTAATATAATTTACCTTATTGTTTTCCAGCAAGTTAAATCAAGTAGGCTGTAGATATAGCTGCTATTGCAGTACTGTGTCTTAATCCCTTACTCTGCCATGCAAGATAACTGGCCATAGAAGTTTCTCTCTCATGAGAAGATCATGCCCCACTCTCTCCTTCTACCCTCTTTACGGACCTTTTCCTTTGATTCCAGTTTTAATTGCAAAAGTCCAAACTCCTTGACTTTCTGTTATACTGTCTGACTTAATGGGTACATCCATTATCAGGGAATGCCCAACATTGGAAATACTCAATCCGCTGGGAACACTAAGGCAAAAATTTTGAAAATGTCTGACTATTTGCCTTTGGTGAATGGGAAACTTTCTACTTCCCAGGCATTTCCATTATCTGAGAGTCAAAACTAGGCAGTGTGACTCATAATCTCTTCTTCTTCAGCTGAATGAATGATCCTACTCAATTACGAGTGCACTTCTGATCTGATCAAAGTTCCAAAAAATGCCAGGCACCATAGATTTTCCTAATTTCCACTACTATTTTATATTCCATCCCAAGTATTGCTCTTTATTTTATGCAAAAGTATTTTCACCTTTGCAGAGAAGTTGATAGAAGCAATTAACAGTGATATTGCAGTTGCAAAAGATGAACTTGACAAAAGTGAATTTTCTTTGTTCTATAATGATAAATTTTTCTCAATGCCTGCCAAGGATGGTACAGGTACTTTATGTAATGGCAATTGAAGTAAGTACTTTATGTAATGGCAATTGAATTATAGTAGTGTGTATTTTCATATTCCAAACAGCCAACTTTGGATCACATTAGTCAATTTGGGACATTATTGAAACTATTTTTAATGCTTTTAAAGATTAATTGGTGACCAATATGGGTCATTCTCAGACCTTTCAATGACTAAATCAGACACACACTGTTGATCACAACTGTATGCTCATTTGCACATGCTGTTCTTTTGAATAAAGTTTTTGTCAATTAATGGAAGATGTTGATAAAAGCTGTAAAATATCAAAAGAAAGACATAATTATAGGCAATTATGTCATACTGTAAGAATTGAAAATTTTAAAGGATAAAGGACTTCAATAGCACAGTGAAATACCTTGATTGTGTAGTATTTTAACAGCAAAACCATTGATTATGGGCCATGATAAGCTTTCTATTATACTTGATTGTATAGTCTATCAATTTCACCGCTCCCTAGCAATGGAATTAGTAGATTTGCTTGCTTGACAAATGGAGCAGACAGCATGTGTTGGGCACATGCCTGTGTTCACAAGCAATTGTGCATGTCTGATTGAAAGGCCTGCTTTCTATCAGGAGTATACAAATATATAACGAAGTTCTTCCCCCTTCATGCTTTAACTGTTGGTAGGAAAGCACAGTTTAATTTTAGACTTGAGAATAAAAGCTGTGATGTATTATGAGAAACCAGAAAAAGAAAGAAGCTGCTGAATTTGTAGATAGTCATCCCATGCTCAAAGACACATTTGATCACACTTGCATCTGTCCACATACATGCAGATTTCCAAGTTTTGAGCAAACACTTTCCCTTACCAGCACCACTATCTAATGTGCAATTGCACATGCTAGAATGGAACATGAACAGAAAGGAAGTTAGGCTGAAATGGCCAAAATCTTAAGAAAATCCTAAGAAAATCACAAGGCTCAATTTCCAAAATTAAGTGGAACTTTGTTGTTGCAACTGCAAAACTAGTGACTGTCACCTTTTGCACTCATGACTCTACTTTATCCTGTTTCATCCTAAATAAGACATCTGCAATTCTTCTATACAGACATTGGATTTCACATGCAGTTCTTTATAATTAAGAGCACTTGCTTGTGCAGACAAGGGTGTACATTCAAATAAGGTGGCTCTTGCACCAAGTTCTTCTGTGTATGGGCTGGATAGTTGGCTCATCATTGCAAGAGAATGTTACCAGTAATGTCCATGTAAATCATATTTATTACAGAAGTATCAAAGTCATATTTCAACCAGTGAGAGTAGCAATTGCTTTATCCACATAACATCTCCTTTTAAGTTATATTGGAATCTACAAGCTATCACTGTTTGAATCTTTTGTATTTTTGTGTATACATAGGTCTGAATTGATAGGTGTTTTAATGTGGTCCATATGCCTTCTTTAAATCATAAAATGACCTAGAAAAGGAAAGCTATCCTAAAAATTCCAAAATCCCAAAAATTTCAGGAGTATTCTGCTGTTTTCCTAAAATTCTGCTAAATTTCTAATAAGTGCAATTTTCTTTCAGCAGTTATGTTGCTTGATAAAAATCATTTTGTGATCATAATAAAATGGTCAAATCATAAATCCTCTCAACTTCTACCCTGAATGTATTTTGTTGAATAGGCATAAAGACTTTTTCTGCTGTACCAAATGTATGACGGCCATTTCCCCTATTTATATCACATCATGTGAGTGATTTAAATCCATTAATTTCCCAGAAATACCTTAACACCTACCAAATTTCTCTGTAATCTGTAAAACTTCCTAATAATGGGCTAAGACATCTCATAAATATCCTACAAAGAGAGTGGGAACTCTATTTGAAGACAGGGTATCACTTTTCTAGTTTCAACTGTTCATTAGCTTGGTCTAGTCTTATTCTTCTTTATACTGTACCCAGGGGGGTTGATCCATAGTCATAGATTGCTCTTAACATTGTTTTATGGACAAGTATTGTTGTATTGTAAGTAAAATGATAGAACTGTGATGACCCCCCTCCCCAAATGGACTATATAATATATGAACTACAACCATAGTTAGCTGTTAATGTATTTTATGTCGCTATTCAGACATCACAGCATCACTAGTAGTGTTAATTTATGCACATATAGTATGCATTAATTATGGAAGTATGCAATTCATAAAACAATGGACAATACTTTTGTTTTACCTGCCTAAAGATAGCAGAAAATGGTTTCTTCCAGACCTTGAAGTTAGAACTGCAGCTATATTTGTATGATTCATATTTTTGAAGTTACTAGAAATTTTTTCTTACATTTCTCTACTCTGAAATTTCAAACTCGTTTAAATCTAAAATTTTGCAAAATAACTCCAATACATTTTTTGATATTCCAACTCAACTGATGAATGAGAAAGGGTGCCATGGCCCCCAAGTTCTCTTGAAATTGTTTGATTTTCAGAAAGTTTACTGCTTTGTTGGAAAACTTTCAGACTTTTGCTGTTGGTAAAGAGAAAGGTTTCTAATTTTATCAGAAAATCTTTGAATTTGCTCCCCCCCCATCTCTACAGAGGCCATGACACCTTTGGGAATACATTAGGGTTATTTTGTGTGATTCTAAAACAGCATGATCCTCAAAATTCTGTTTTGAGCCCCTTGATAAAAATTTAACATTTAACCCCTGGCCACTAACCCTATATCAATGCCTTTTTACATAGCAAAAATGTTTTCAAGAACATAGGACTCAAAGGGCCAACATTTTTAAAAGTTGCAAGGTTCAAGTTCCACACTTCAGTTGTTTTTTCCCTAAAAAAGCTGTTGCCTTATTCCCACATTCAATGTTAAAGGTAAAATGTAATGTTTAGTTTACAATAGTAGAGGAGGTAGCCTGATTTAACCAGATTATTCCACCGAAAGTACGTAAATAGTCTGTTGCTACTACAGAGCTTTAACACAGCACGAAAAGCGGCAACATTCTTTTGACATATTAGTATGTCAAACTACTAGTATGTCATTATGTCAAACTACTAGTATGTCATACTACTATTTTGACATACTAGTATATCAAAAGAATGTTGCCGCTTTCTCGTGCTGCAGATTGTTCCAGTAAATGTTAAGATAGTCTCAGCTTCAATTTGAGAAAAGTGCGGAAGATTAAGGATCAGGCAAAAAGTGGTTTTTTGCACTCGAGAGTACCGAATTATCGTCCCTCCCCCGATTATCAATTTTTGAGATTTTTCCAACTCCCCATTTATTAATTTTCCATAATTTTGAGGACTTTTATTTATGATTTTCTCCAAATGTGAACCAAAAAACGAAATCCATTACATTTAATAATGAACAACGTGCCCACTTGTGTTGGAATCGTCAGGCCAATGTTATAAATATAAGAAATATTCAAATTATTCCAATATCCAATTTGTTAAGTTTTCAAATATTTTCAACCCCAATTTATCAAATTTTTGAGAATTTTCCAACCCCCCTCCTAGTGGTAATTGCCAGTGTTCTCCAACTCGAGGCACGCCAAATTTTCCCGCGCCTGCCATTCATAAGTATGAGCATTGCCTCCAAAACGGGTCAGGCTGCAAGAAAATCAGTAGAAGTTGCTCAAAGACGACTAATGTCTGAGCCATCAGTGAAAGTTGCAAGAATAATAATGCCAGACATATTGAAGGAAGGCCCGTTCACTGAGACCACGTTGTCATCGAATGGAGTAAGTGATGGCAAAGATGAGACCATCAACGGAGCTGTTGAGCAGATTGGAAATGGCCATGCAGCTCAGCAGAATGGGACAAAACCCAGTGAGGATATTGGTGATGGGTCAGAATTGCTGATCAAACGACTGTCTGAAGATGCAAAATTGCCTCACAGAGGGTCACTCCATGCAGCAGGTATGGTTAACTTTTTAACTTAACACAACTAAATTCTGCTTCGGTCAAAGGTATAGAAATATCGCAAAATCATTTGTAGAACTGTAGATAACAATCGAAACTCTCTTGAACGCATGTCTTGGAATTGACCAGCAAAATTAGTAAAATAATCTAGCTTTGTATGACGCGTGGGTGGACACACCAGGCTGCATTCATAAATTATTAATGCAAATTGCATGCCGATGGTGTGCGCGAAGCAACATTGTGGCTCGCCGAAAACTGCGACTGTGCAGCGCCAACCCAAGCTAATAGCAAGAGAATCCCTATTTCGATCCAGTTTCACAAGCCAGCTACTCATAAATGTACACAAACTAAAGTTTTTTCCATTATTTTCCACTCCAAACACCGAAATTAGATACACGAAGTTAGTGTACACCTAAGATCTTTGGGCCTAAGTACAAGGAAATGGGATGCCTATTCCATCCATCTTCACCCGCCAACTACTTCAGGAATTGTATACGTTGGTATTTTATGTCATGAGTTTCTACGCCGTACAGCGAAAAAAGAGCGAAGTACACGCCGTATATCTTCGGGCCTCGGCCTTAGACATCTAAGCACTTGATGAACAGCACTTAGCATGGATGTTACACGAGACATGGATAAGGGGGCGCGCGATAGTAATCCACAGGGTGCCATAGATGCGATTTTGCCATCACAGCCTTCATAACCCTTTGTGGCAATTTGAAGCGAGATAAAAGTCCAATTCTCGGTAGTTAAAGGCCTTCTCTAATTCATATATTTTGAGTTCTACAAACTTTAGAAGCGCAAAAATTAGCCTCGGAATGAGCTTGTTCGCGCCAAAATCAAGGACTCCTCCATAGCGTCCTTCAATTGAGTAAAGCAAAATACCCAAGGGGCGTTTCTAGCAGGAAAATTGTTGAGAGGCCATGGCCCCTAGGCTGGGGGGAGAAAGAGACGGGGGTTGGGGGAGGCTACTCAAAATTGTGTTGACCACACCATTTTCACCCTAAGAACACACTTCTGGAGCACAGAGGAAGGAGAGTAGAGAGAATGTTAAGTAAAGCAGAGAAGGTTCACATTTGGATATTTACAATAAACTGTTGTTTATACGAAAGGTAAAAAGATAAAAGGACAGTTAGAGGGATACTTTGTGTAAACCAAAATACGGTACACTCTTATTTCATGGGAATACCTAGCTTTTTGCAACACTTCAATATTGTAAAATTTTGCTAATTTTGAGTCTAGAATGATGCTTAACTTATTCTTTTATATCAAAGGTGTAACTTGGCCTAAAATTATAAAAAGGATGCAAGAAATTCTCATATATTGCATTGAATTGCATTGAAACTTGAGCCTTGTAATATTTTAAAATAATTATTAACTTTTGGCAAATTTGAGCATTAATAATAATCTTATAAACTTTATTCTTATAACAGAGCGTAGCAGTCTTGAGCATCACATCATTCTATTTACATCTTCCTAATTCTTGATTATTTACAGTAACCTAGTTATTCCAAATGTTATATCTGCCTAGAAAGGTGGGATGACAATGAAGTGGCCTAGAAAATTTCTTGGGGGTCTGTGGCTGCACTGTAGAATCTCTGCTGCAGAGACCAATTGAAAATTGCCATGTTTATTTGTAATAATAATAATAGTAACCTTTTTTGTATTTATTTTTCACACCAGGCTGGAAAGAGTATGTAATCTGAATTCTTGGCCTTTTGACAAATTGAAAGCTCCTTTGGAAACACATGGAAGTAATAATACTGACATTTAATTTTGAGCTTCAGGAAACTGGATTGCTATCATTACTGCTTTTCCAATATAAAGTTGAAGAAGAGAAATGTAAATACAAAATTTGTGTCAGCTTTGAATTAAATATCATATTAAAGGCCCACACTAATTTGTTAAAAATATCTATTTATTTTTCAAGATAACTTGGCTTGATAAAAATATATTTCAGTTTGTTCCTCAACTCTTGCTTAACCTCAGTAATTCTTAAATTTGTTATTTGTAATTATAGGCTAGAGAGTGAGGCTATTCAAAATTCCATCTGTAATTTTTGTGACTGTATACTACCATTGGTTATACATTTGCTAATGATCACACAATCACTTACTCTAACACTACTTATCCAACTCTAACATGATGCTAACATGATACTAACTAACCAGAGATCAGGGGTATGGTATCTTTCCAACAATATAGACAAAGAGCAAAGCTGTTTCTTTTACCCTTCCTTATAATTGGGCAAATGTTCTCTTCAGTTTGGGAGCTTAGCTCCCTGTCAGGGAAAGTCTAGTAGCACCAGACCCCTTCCTGTGTATTTTCAACAAAAATATTATGCACTAGAGCACAGACAAACACCAATCAGTTACCTAAGAATCATTGCAAAGTCAGGGATAAGCAAATCAGGAGGGATCCCTCACAATTCCATCATATAAGTACAAACTCAAAGTTCAGAAAATTAGGCAAGCTCCCCCTAAGATAGCATTATATTGATTCTTTCTAAAAGGTTGCTGCTCTGCTAGGAAGTAATGAATATAATCATGCTTGGAGTAATATAAGCAGTTTTTAAACATGCATAGTCTTTGGAGTCTTCAGGAAACTGGGAAACCTGCCGACCTACCCACCTCTGTTTATGCCTGTGGTACCAATAGGGAAGTATAATGATATTGTAGATGTTGTTTCATTCATTCAACCATTCATTCACAGATTCATTCATTCATTCAAAGCAATTAGAAAGTGACACAATCTTCAAAGGAGGTGTTGTAGATTGAGATGTTTACAATTATGGTTTGAATTAACATACAAAGTAAGAACTCCATTGCTACCATACATCATTGAATGCGTCGCCTCAGGAATTGAATTGAATTGAATTTTTGGATTTTTGCATTGAGGCTTATTAGAGAATGGGAGTTTGAGAAATTTTTCTGA
>OLMO02000324.1:1918833-1930805 GCA_900291935.2 Cassiopea xamachana
TTTTGTGTCAGATTCGGTGGCAACAAGGTAAAAATCGAAGGCTTTGCGCCATGTTTTCCATGTTTGCGCCACGTTGCCCTCGAAAGTCCAGGGGGTTTGAGACGTTCCATAATAGAAAGTTAAGTAAATTACGTTGAAACTTAACTAATATGAAGTGAAAACACACCTGACACCATGTAATACTTTGGATAGCAGCAGATAGAGTCGATAAAATCGAACTTCAATTGAAAAATGTGAATGTTATAAAGCAGCCTATTCTCAAGAGCAACCAATACACAAGAATGAATGTCTTAATGTGAAAGTGAGGTTGATGTAAGATGGTGAATGGTTCATGTAGTATGTTTATTGTGGGTGGCATAAAGATGACAAATGAAATGTGATAATAAGAATGAGAAGGTTGAGAATATGGTAGGAAAATGCGAGTAGGCTTACAATCATAACATGACGAGAAGACATTGCTTCTTCAATAACGGTTTTTGGCAATTTTCCAGCCTCTTCTTTTATTCCAATCCCAACTAATTATGTTTTGGGGATTTGCCCACTCCACCATGACTCTTCCAATCCCCCTTCTATTAGGCACCAAAGAGTACTGGTGATGTAAAACTGCATAATTACGATGTATATACGATGTACTTACGATGTATATACGATGTACTGGTGGTTATGCTATTAATTTCCATTTGTAAACTTTAAGTAATTCACAAATTTTAGTATCTCTATCTACAACATCAGCAGTAATAGATATCTTTTCTCCATCAATGTAACATGCAAATATATATTTTCCTAAAGAATGGACAATTGACTCACCACCAAACTTAAATCCTGTCCCTCCAACTAAAACTCTGACTTCCTTCATGTCTGTATTTGGCATATCCTCAAAAAAGGCATCTTTCCATTCTTTACCCATAACATTTGCTGAACAGAAACTGTCTAATAAGCCATTAATCATTAATACTTCACTCATTAATACTTCCTCTTGTGTTCTTTTACACACTTCATTTGAACCATCTACTCTATTTTTCCATACTGATGTTTCATATGCAGCTTGCAGACTTTCATATGACTCTGGACATCCTTGGCCTATGGATCCAGCAAAATGAAATATAGAATTGCATATATGATAAGTAAGTAGGATTACATCTGGTCCTTGAGGGTTAGAGCCGTGCTTATCACCTGTGGATGTCTTTGTCATATTGCTAAAAAATCTCTTCCTTCACGTTCCCTGCATTTTCCTCAACTGCTTTGAAACTTCCCTCTATAGTTAGTGTAATGAGCTTCCTGTATAGCGTTTACATCCTTTTTCACTACAGTGCTATGACTTACTACTTGTTCTCCAAAAAATTTCCTCAAGGCCCTTTTGCTTTGTTCATATAGTTCAATGTCTTCTTCATAATTAAATCCAGTAAGGACTATCTGAATTTCCTTGTCACTCAGCTTTGCAGCATCAATTAACTGCTTTGCAAATGCTTTGTTAGGTAAAACAATAACATCCTTTTTTACTTCTTTTAACACTTTTACTCGATTCCTCTCCTCAATTTAATGAAACTATTCCATGATTGATGCATAATGGTCAAATCATCTCTTGAAAGACTTATCTAGTATCTGTAAAATCTGTACAATGGCATTATCACCTGATGGATTAATTTCTCCAATCTGTAATACAATAGTAATCTCTTTGCCAACTCCTTTACTCTGTACACTCTTTTTTTATAAGAATAAAGTCTATAAGAATATTGAGGCTCAAAATTGCTAAAATTTAAGAATAATTTAAGAATATCGCCAGGCTCAACCTTCATCAAAACTAAAATATTTTGTTAATCGAATCAAATTTAATTAAGAGTTTCCTCCCAAAACAAAACATTTGCCACTTTGACGCTATATATATCTATATGTTTTAAAATTCGTTGAAATTTATGGTGAATCAACACATCAAAAATGATTTAATATGTTTATTTGATCTTAAGGCGAATTTACACCTTGTGTTGAGTAGAAAAATTTAAGAATAATTTAAGAATAATCTGAGGCTCAAAACCGAAAATTTTAAAAAATATTGAGGCTCAGAAAAAAATTAGGTATTCTTATAAAAAAAAGAGTGTATATCCTTCAACGTATCATATAACTTGTATCTCCATTCACCTTCCCTTACTTTTGCCATATCGCATGCTTTCTCCTACAATTCGACTTGAAATCTCAAATCTCCATACCTTTTTAAATCTGGATACTAGAGTGTGGGGTAGTAATCCTTCACCTATTCCAGCATCTGCTCCTTTTGCTTTCATTGCTACAATGCAGTAACAGCATAGCTAGCCTCTGCTACCATGAAAAACAACCCTTGAAATACTATAAATATGTCGACATAACAATTCACTTCCATTAGAGGATCCATTAAAAGTGATACTTCCTCTCTTCTCGCAGCACCCCATCAACCTCTTTCTCACAACGCTTCTTGTTTGATTATGACACTAATTATAAACATTAACAAGACATGTGATATATTCCTCCATTCCAAGGCCTTAATCCATCGCTATATCAAAGGCTGTCATACAAGCTGATCTTGATTTTCTTCACAATAGCTAGTTTGAGTTGTCAATGGACGAGTGATTTCAGAAATCTATGTGTCAATACACCTTTCTTAGACAGACAATGTTGAAGGCATGCCCTCTCATTCGAAAATAGTATGCCTTCTCACAAGAATTATTGTAAAAATAGGATTGTGAAAAGAGGATGCTTAACCAAACAATGTGCAGCGAGTGCTCTTTGGGTTCAAAGTATTATAATTCCTAACGCGAATGATAGCAAAAATAGGATTCTCAATAGTGGAGGTTCATCCTGATAATGTCCAGGGAATCCTCTTTCCGTCGTGGATCGGAGGGGAGATGTTCGACAATATCTAAATCTAAATGGTAATCAGAAAAACATGATACGACATCAAGCTGATGGAGATCAACACACAAGCAATGCACACCTATCATATGCCATGAAAAGGCCGTGTAAGATATAATGATAAAATCCTGAGAACCTGAATGGTGATGTAATGAGTGTATCAAATTACGTTATGTATTGGAGGTGTGATGATCTTAATATATATTAAAAGTAGACATGGAACATCAATAGATAGTCCAATACTAAAATCAAGCAATCAATGTGTGAATCACGGGAATATGCATATCCTGTAGTTTTACTGTAATCAACCACGCATGGACAGTTGATACCATGTAGCTACCGGAAAAGCTTTTAAACAATCAACGCACAATTCCGGTTTAAGCTAGTATTGTTGGACAAGAAGGAAGCTGAATGCTTGATTGACAACGTGTGTTTAACATTCGACTCTTGGAAGGGTTTGGTTTCTTTTTGAATGGAAGACTTGATGGAAGGCAGGGAGCAAGAGAACATAAAGATGTAAAGTTCATTTCCTTGAGCATCGGAGGTATGTACGCGATTAATACCGATGAAGTCACACTCACACATCTCTAAATTGTTGTGTTAGCATATTGACTGAGTGAATGACGTAACTGCTAGCCTATTAGTTCCTTTTTTACACGCATTTGTTGGCGCGGGCCTCTTGTCCTTCGAGTTGTGCTGAGATTTACGTTGTTTATAGCCACGTTGCTGATTTTCGTGGAGAGGATCAACGAAAGAATGTCTAAAGCTAAGAAAAAGGGGCTTCGTTGTTGATATATTTGAATCTAATGGAGTATGCCGATATCCTTAAGAGATTTGGTTTGTACAAGAAGCATATGTGAAGATTGGTAGCCATAATATTAGGCGTGTTCTCTCATGTCCCTAATTTTATGCACATAAATTATAACAGCAAGAAACAAAGCTAGACGACAGCTAATGATTGTCCCTTAACACCGTATCACAGAATTTTCAAAAATATCCTCTCACATTACTCTGTTCATTATGCCTGCTAATATTATGCAATAAAAGTTGCGGAAAAGCCAACTTTTAGAATTTGACTAACATCGCATAACTTAATCAAAGTCATTAAGGGGTCCACAGTCTTTGTCCATTCGTCCTTGTCCCCGTTGATATCTCAAAGTAAACCATTATCAATACATGGACGTAATTTCCGGGGGGGCTAGGGGGGCTGAAGCCCCCCCCAATAATTTTGATGATACAAAATTTTTTATGTAAATTATACTGCGTTTAGAAGGTCAGAGAATGCATCAACACCAATAATGACATTGTAGATTACTAGGGGGAGCACTACAGTATATTCACTTCATATCCTAAACTTTTTCTTTTTAATTTGGTCACACTTAGGCCAGACTTTTTCTATATTGCAGAAATTATTTTAATAACGGCGTTGTATTTTTAGACGATTTAAAGCTATAAAAAATGTACATTTCAATTCACAACAGAAACTTTTTATTAAAATTTTTATTAAAATTACTCATTTCGAATCTCAATTTCGAATCCGAGTCTCGAATTGAATCATCATACAAAGAAAAATCAAATTGGACTTCTCCGTCTACAAACTATAAGCGGAGAAAGAAAGCAGATCATTTTTCAAAAAGGCATCTGCGGATTATGGAAAGAGCTCTTCATCTACTGGTGATTGTCCGGAAAAACCACACCAACCAAGATCAATAAAGTTTCCTATGAGAGACACAGGGAAGCAGAAGCGACCGTTCAACCCCAAATGGTTTGATCAATTTACATTTTTGCATTACCGGGAAGATAGTGATTCTGTGATTTGCCATACCTGTGCACTTGCAGACAAAGGCTATACAGTAATTATTTCTGGTGTTTTTCTAATACCGTGCAGAAAGAGAACTTTCGTGATCCTAAGTCATTTTAAGGCCTCAGAGATGGCAAAATCTCTGGAGCTTCCGGGGGCTCCGCCCCCTGGACCCCTGCCAGAGCTCTGCCCTGGATCCGCTGGGTGGCTTTCAGCACCCCCCAGACCCCCAGCTGTTTTAGGCGATAGCCAAGGCCCACTAAATTACGCTAGAAATTAGCCCCCTCAAAGTTTTTGTGGAAATTACGGCCTTGCAATATGCAGCACAACTCCATAACCATTTGCATCTCTAATAGATGCTTCTGTCATGAAACCGCAATTTTTACGTACGTAGTTCCTAACAATAAGTCATCCAATCCCACTAAAAGAAGGCGCCACTTTACTTGATATAGTGGCTTTTGCCCTTAACAAAACACTTTTGGCGCTTCAAGTTCAAACTGAGACAGTGAACCGATGACACTACCTGCTTTTACCTCGACTCACGATATCATCCGCATCATCAGAACTTCATGAGGTTAGTATTTGTGTGCTGTTCGGTGTTGATACGTTGATGTATTTACCCCTGTTTGGCGCCTGGATCCAATCCTTGAAATATACCAAAATCGATGGCGTCCTACTTAGAAGTGGGAAACTTGTTTGTATCACAGATCTCCGTCAATATATCAATGATTATGTACCAAAATGTTCTTTTCATAGTTAGCACATAAGAGCAATTGATTCTGTGAAGCTTGTACCATAAAAAGTTGTCAAGTTAGGGATTAGTCATTATTAACGGTAGGGAGGAGGTGGAAGTATTCTGAAGATTTGAACAAAAAACTCTAAACCACTGCATGTTGGCCTTGAAAAATCTCAAACTGTGTATAATTTTTGCTAAAAATTTTCAGACCCCTGACAAAAATTTTAATGGAGATATTAACACATTATCAACACTATGAATTATAGAATATCAAAGCCACATAATCTTGGCTCCTATATGAATTGAAATCCAAAAAAATATACTTGCATATAGGATGCAGTAAAGCCAAATTTTATGATCTGTGAACTATGCTATCATCATTTTCGTCAACCAAGAAATGAGCGCTTTGAAAATGGTGTACATAAAACACCAAAGTTTATTTTATTTAACACATTCTTTACAGTTGGAATTATTATTGACACTTTCACTATTAGTAAAAATGGCTTCAACCAAAAGTAACTAATTAAATCCAACTACAATTACTAGAATGCTCATGCGATAAGGGAGTGGTCATTAAGTATCTTTCATCAAGGACAGATGCTATTTCAGAAGGGTATGTAACTAAATGCAATTTTAAAGAGGGGTTTCAAGCAAATTGCTAAAAATGGAGGGGGAATGAATCCAAAATTATTTATATTCTATATTTAGATGTTATTCTTAATTTAATTCATAATTCATAATAGTTTAAGGTCTCGCTCATAATATGATGATTCTACTTCAGTGCTAACACCTGTAGCATGGAGGGCAAATTCCCATTGTCAAGTGTAACCGTTTGTGTCTGCCAAATTTCTGAAAAGGGGGCTTAATTGCACCCCAAACCCAATGGCATATGAACTAGAAAAAGGGGTGTTGTGCAAAAAATCAAATGAAACCAGTTCATGTTTGTGTAACATCATGCAGTCTAACTTGGAGTAGAAGCTAAATAAAATAGCTATTTTTGAATATAAAGTAACAATAAAATGATTGCTAATATGTCATTATTTTAATAAAAATGAGTATTTGCATGTACTATATATGGAAATGATTTCATGATAATAGTTAGAACATACTTGAAAGCAGATCGTCTATCATTATGATGTGAAAGTAGGGAAAGGAGAAAATAATGGATAATTTTATCCCTATGATTTTGCTCTTAAAGATGGAAATAAGACATTCCTTTCTTTTCTTGGGTACTAGAAACTGCGATAGTTTGAGTAGCCAATTTGAAATCTCACCAAATTGTAATAAATGATTAGGTTCCAACTCGGGTTCTAGCACACCATTCACTGACTAGTCATCTATCTTAAAGATGACAATACATGCTTAGTCGTTCACTATAATCTGTAAATGTATGGATGACTTCGAAACTGTTTTTACGCAAAGTTGTGGATCAAACAAAGGCTATCTGATTTCCACTTTTAACACCTCTACTAAGGTCATTAACTGAGGTCTTTCATTGCCATTTTTTGTGTTGTTGTTGTTTTATATTATTTTACTGAACTAGTTATGAATCGAATTAATCCATAGCAATGATATGTATGCTCAAGATAAATAGACGTCTACTTTAGTTTTAATCTACTTAGAATCGGCGTTCACTGAAGTCGTCGTGCTTCAACATGATTCTACCAAAATACATTTCACTACTGTCAATCAAGCTTCTACCGCTTAAACAAAACGTTTATAAAACAAGGTTAGAAGTAATATAAAACGTTTTGATAACATGTAGTTTTTGGTGTTTCAGAAAAATTGGCAAAAGTTAAATTGAAAATAAGGAAAATTAGTCAGTTTTCCAGAACCTCCACCGTGGGTGCTTACATCGGATAGTGAGAGTTGACCAGGCTTATGAACTGCACATAGTTCTGTATGTTAAAGATTTTGTTCTGTGGGGACATGAAATATATTTCAGATCTTTTTGAGGGGTATCAAGTAATTTTTTGACTTTTAGGGTGATGCATCAAAATTTATTTGAAAATTCAGAAGCCTCCACCCCTCATGAACGATACGTAATTTCCACTCCGTAACGATAAAAGAGGAAGAAAAAAAATTAAAAAATGCAATACTTCATCCGCATAATTTACAGTTGCAACTTTCCCGCTTCCAGCCTATTATTTTCTTTTTGAATGCTGCCATATTAGTATAGGCTTTTATATCGTTGGTAAGTGCATTCCAAAGGATGCTACCTCTAAATGTAATCGAGTTTGCTCCATGTGCTTACGTTTTTATTTCAGGTAACACCAATAGATTGTTTGTTCTCAGGATTTATTCAACTTGTTTCAAGTCAAACAGGTCCCAAAGGTGCTAGGTATTTAAGTAGTGCAGAGTCTTGAATACCTCTAACATTAGCTTATGAAGGTTCTTTACATGGATTGTTATTCCTGCCTCTTTCATTAGGCACTTATCAAATGAAAAATGAGTATCCTTGTGCAGTACCCGGAATGCTCGTTTATATGCTCTATTCATCTCCTCATTGGCGGCTTTGGAAGACAGCATTTAGATTAAAGGACTGTAATTGAAATTTGCCAACACTGTTGGTTTGCATAATATGTCGGCATGATTATTATCAAGATAGTTCCTTATTCTAGAAAATGCAGTCACGTTTTTGTTAACCTTACCACAAAGTTTTACAATGTGCTTGTCAAAGCTCAGTCTGGAATCTATTGTTAATCCTAATAGTATGACATGCTTGCATTGTTTGATAGTCTGATCATCAATTTTTAAGCACAGCACCTAATCAATATTTGTCACTAGGAGCATAAGCTGGAATTTTTCAGGGTTTGCTACCATTCTAGTTTCTGAAAACCATTTCAAGGTGGTACAGTTTCCAGACTAGGGACATTGTTGAAAGAGCTATAGATCTTATGAGCAATTGATAACAACTAATTAATTATTGAGTTCCCTGGCTGGAAACCCGAGTGATGAGGAGTCAAAACAGCATTTTATCGTAAATAGCCATAAATTGAATGAAATATTATGTTTTCAAACAACTTTCAAAATATCGGAAGCTATGATAAGAAAGATAAATTGCCAGCATATGACACCGAGAAAAATCATGACCTCTGGGGGAATACTTTGAAAACAAATCAATGTAAATGATGCTTGGAGACTGTATTCAAAGAGCCTTTTCTGAACGTTTTGCATAAACATTAAAGGATCATGAGGAAAAGCTTCTTGGGAAGAGATCTTCCGTGGCTGAACAATTCACTAAACAAGACAATACATGAGCGGGACTAGTATTTTGAAAAAGCTAAACAACCTGGAGGAGAAAGGGTATTTTTGATACTATTAAATCATTAGGTAAAACAGTTGTATCTAAACTTTCTAGTAAGGCTGCTAAAGAAATTGGTCAAAAAGCTCTAACTAAAGCTGTTGAGAAAAGTTCCGAAGAAATAGGAAAGAAAACTGGGGAAATAGCAGCTAAAAATTAGATAATGTATTTAAGAAAAAAACTCCAGAAAATAAAGGCGATGAGATTATAAAATCATTAAAAATCCATCCTCTATTTAAAGTATATCAAGAACATTCTAACAATAGTTAAAGTATGTAGTTTGATGAAATTCTTAATATGTACTTTTATATAACCATATAATATGCATGAGTTTTAGAAGTTCTAATAACACGAAACGATATGAATATGCTCAATTTAATCCAGGGACACCGTTAACAATCCCAGGCAATGGTAATTATCAAACACCAAAAAATCTAACATTCACTATTGATAATACTTCAGAGGAAACTGTTTTTGATTGGTATGCTGCATATTTTGAGTTGGATCATTACGTTACAAAAATGGATAATGCTTCAATTCCAGCTTCCACAAGAGTGGGTTGTGTTAATGGAGTATCTTCGTTGATAAATACTATTAACGTATCGTTTGCTGGGCTTAATGTAGTTGATGCTCAAAATGTTAATCAATCTGTTAATGTTAAAAATTTAACTCAATTTATTAAGAGTTATTCTGATATAATAGGTAAGGCTTTATTTTTATATCCTGATACATCAGTGAACCCTAACGACGACAATGTAGGACAACTTTGTTATCTAGATGTGCTAGGCAGTAGTGTTGAAAATCAGTGATGATGCTACAAGTTGACATTGAGTTTCTTCGTCTCTAGAGCCAAACACAGAAGAAGCTATGGGTGAGTTTAATTCTTAATTCTTTCATCTGTAACTATGAGCCATTACATCATCATTAATTGTTCCACTTTTACTTGGCTGCAGTATTGACATAATTATGCCAGCAAAGATTTTCCATTCTAGAATAGTAGAAGGAGCAGCTCTTTGTCACTTAATGAATTTCAAATTCCGGCCCGTTGCAAGAGTGACCCTTGCAGTTACTTTGACGCCAACGATCGAAGCACTAGGAACAACAGACCGCTTTCACAATTACTTCAGGTAGCTCATGAAAAAATGAGATGGGAAATCGAAAACTACAATACCAATGTTCTAAAATCATTTTGCTAGAAGCTACCCCTGAGACAGGAAGGCAGTGATGATAATAAGATCGGTTTAGGTGATAAAATCTCATAAAAATGAGCGAAAATCGAAAATTAGAGTAGCAGAAGGTGTTTCAAAGGAAATGCTGAATAACTACAAGTTGATAATAGCTCCTATTGATTATATGAAAGCTGAAAGTTGCAAAATTATCAAATCTTCCATGTTTTGCATTTAAATTGGTAAAAATGTAGTTAGTATGTACCTTGTCAATGGGGGAAATTGATTCCAGAGGTATTGGCGGGTGTAGAATAAGTGTTTTCTGAAGATGTGTTGTTTTCCTTAAAGTCCACAAAAAATAATCAACAACAATTCCAATGAAAAGCAACAAATTTAATGAAATTCCTTTTATGTAAAGAGTTCAAAAGCACTTAACTGCATTTCTATGCAACTTTGCATTAGCCCAAAGATTCGCAAGCTGTGATATATGTAGTTTATCCGTTGTGAACTTTTCGTAATATATTATCTTGAGGTCATTCAGCCTTCCATTAACGGAATGACCGTTTACTTTTACAAACACTTGCAGATGCTAAAGATAGTATGCTTTATTCTTTTGCTGTCACTTGGAATAGATTTTTGATGTTAGAAGAACTTGTAGGTGTTTGTGCTAAAAGAATCGTAGGAGTGTCCCCATTAAGCTGTTTAGCAGAAGAGAATGTTTTAAATCTAACATCAACAAACTTGATCTTGTCTCCCCTTCTACCGTTGTCGGGGCTTTGTTATAGGCTTACGGCCTTTCCCCGACATCACTTACTAAGAAATAGAAAAATAAAGAATGGACATATCCTGCTCAAATATGAGATGTTTAGATTGGATAATTTATCTATTTAATAGCTGTGTTGATTGGCGTCATTGGACCGAATTCTAGTTGCAATGAATCCATTGCAGCGCATTTCAAGCAAAGCTTTTATCAGAGTTTGTTGTGATGGCTAGTAAAAAACGAGACGTTTACTATAAATCCATTAGAACTTGCAGCAAAATGTATGATCCAAACTCTACAGTGTTTGACCGAGGGTTTTCCTGTCTCAGCTCCGCTCACTTTCAGTTCAATGAAAATTTGAATGTAAAAGATTTGATCGAATTGGAAAGGTTAAAAATGTATTCTCATAGTTCAATAGATTGATTGTCTATATCATACGTCTTCAATCTTTTGTTCCTAGAAGTCTAGCGGATGCTGATTTAGTTGCTTCTTCTCGATTTGAAAACTGAGGATGACATTTTCCTAATAAAATACTATTTATTTAAAACTTCTAGGACCGAATTTTATGGAATGTAACTCTCATACTACGACAATTACATCAGTTATTTGACCTAGACTCATCGGAAGACGTAACGATTGTGTAGATAATAAAGGAGTGAGAACGCAAAGTTTCCCAGAACTGTCAGCTTTGATTTTTATAGAAAATCGGGATGATTCTGGATTTCTAGGCTATGACACAATTTTCTCGCACTTTCGCCATCTGGAATGGTTCCGAACATCTGCAATAACCGCCAAATGTCCTGGGACACTTAGAATTTAGGGCTGATAATGCCTTACAGAAGTACTCGGTACATTGTGCAACAGGAAAAGAAGGAAGGAGTGACTGCATACTCTGCAGATAGCGCTTGACATAATTCCAGAAATTCTTAGATATAAACCTGTCTTGATTGGTGATATTTGGGTTTTGATTGACATATAAGTAACGGTTGAGCTGTTTGTGAAGGCGGGTAGATACAAATTTTACTTCAGATATAGGAGCGTTTGAAGATTTCAAATATTTAAGCTGTTTCTTTAAGTTCTTTGCTAGACAATCCTTGTACTTATTTTCCAGTTCCTTATCACAGCTCCCTACGGTGCCACAAGCTTCCTTGACATAATTGTAAATAGTTGTGCTCATCAACTTGACTACGTCGATTACTGTTGATTCATTTACAACCACATTCACAAATGCCGATTGAAAAAAGGTATTAGCCGAAAACCATTCATTATTTGATCTTGGGAGGCGAATCCCTGGATTAAGCTCAAATTGATATCCAAGGCGT
>OLMO02000324.1:1930905-1941655 GCA_900291935.2 Cassiopea xamachana
GTGTGTGTGTGTGTGTGTGTGCCTGTGTGTATATACTTATCATATTGGACATTAGTATGCGAGGATGTATGTAGACTTCCACAATGCCGTATGTCTTTATTTGGAGATGTTCTAAGTGCATTGTAGAGGGCAATTGAATGTTTAAGCGAAATTTGTTATACGGTAGAACAATATTGCTGATAGTAGCGGAGATAGGAAGCTCAAGCCATTTTCGAAGATATTTGGCATCATTATTGTCTAAGTGCTTGCAGACCCAAGTTTTAGGTAGGTTTGCAACTGTAAAATGCCAGGAGAGCTTGGAAAGTAAGTATTTGTTATAAAGCAAAAGTTTTGTTTTTAGGATCCAGGGGAAGGTCTATTTCAGAAAGTGTAGCATTAAGATTATCAGATAGTTCAGATTTATGCATATTATTGGACATGTCAAAGTCAAAATGACGACCCTGATAGTGAAAAGAGTCACCGCTCTATACAGCAGGAACAAGAATTCCGTCTATAATCAGTTTAGGTTTGAATTGGGTGGATTTGGTGGAAGATTTCAAATGTGACGCATTTGTCAACCCTGATTTTCATGCCAGCCCATTTAAACCATATACTAAAGCGATTAAGCATAATCTGATTTTCCTGTTCTTGACCACTAATAACTGCAGCATCATCAGCAATTTGAATCCAGTGAACCGGAATAATGGAAGTATCAGAACTGGTGTTACAGGAAAACCCAAATTGTTTGTATTTCTCAGCCTTTATACGTTGAATGAAGATATGTAGGCATAGGTTGAATAGAAGGGGACTAAGGCAGTCACCTTGGAGGACTCCACACCCCACATGGAGAAATGGAGATTGAAAGTGTGGTGCAATCATAGAAGTTTGAAAATTTATATGAAGGCTCCGTACAAAGTCCCTATTGTGATTTGGGATATGATAGAACTTTAGTACCTCAAGAATAAGATTATGATGGACCGTGCCAAAGGCATTTTTTAAATCCAATAGTGTGATTACTAGAGACATTTGCTTTAAGCAAGTCAAATTAATTATGTTAGCCATTTGAGATGTGTGTTCAAGTGTGCCAGAGAGCTTAGGGGTGAAGCCCTTTTGTATGTTACACTCTATGTAAATGTTCTGAACAAGGAAATGGTAGATAAAATTTCTGAGGCAGGAAGTGAAGACCTTCAAAGGGACTCACTCCAAGGTAATCGGACGGAAGTTTGCAGGATCATTAATAGCACCTGTTTTGTGTAGAAGAATAATGCATGCTCTTTTCCAATAGCAAGGAACTTCACCAGATAACCAAACTGCACGAATAATCTCTGTAGGATGTGATCTTAAGTAGGGACAGCGCTTGAAGCAAAGTATACAGATTTGGTCAAGGGGGCAAGGTGAACCAGATGATTTCATTTTACTTATCACGTTTGAGACCTGCTGGTATGAAGGTGGATCTGAATTAAAAGGCATCTGCGGAGGAGCAAATTGAGGAATCCATGTGGGAATTTTAAATATTTTGTTGGAGCTCAAGGCAGAGAAAGTGCATTTAAAATATGAAATGCACTCAGTTTCAGTAAAGGATGGTAAAGTGTTGGCTTTTGACTTAACAATACGTTTGACGTAACCCCAGAAGTTGTCTTTGATGTAACTGTCATGGTCAATAACAGAACTAAGTCGGTTATCATCTTTATCGCCGCTTTTCAATATCTGCCGCAATCTTCTTGAGACAAAGGTAATCTCATCTAATCCAGCCCGAGACCGTTTAAGGACTCTCAAATTTCTTTTAAGTTCTTTGGCACTCATCTCTCTGTATTTGAGAACAAAAGACGATATATTATTGCTGTTGACAGGACCATATGTAGTGCAGAAATAGTTATAAATGACGGCATTCATTTCTTTAATTGCAGCATTTGCATTCTGAGCGCTGATTGGGCTATTCGAAAATGTCTCCTTAAGATAGTCGTTAGCAATAGACCACTGTATGTGAGATTTCGGTAGCTTAATTCCCAGTTTTAGATGAGCCTTTGCATCAACTTCTGAACAGATATTGCTTGAAGTAGGAATTTCAATGTCTTCCGCAAATTCAGCTTCATTTTCTTCAAAATCATTGTCTACTTCCTACCATGAAGGCCTTGGATATCCTAGAGGAACGTTGATGAGCCTTTTGACCTTTGAGACCTATGCACTGTTTCCCGCAACTGCAGTTGACAGTTTTACTGCCATCTGTAACAACTTTCATAGATTCTGTTGGAAGCAACGGAGATTAAATATTTCTTGAGTTCGGGAACTCAGACTCACAACACCATGATTTCCGTCCTATTGAGATAAATGGCTTTCCAAAAAATCAGCAAACGGCAAAAACAAACAGCAAAACCACTAATGGAGAATGGAAAATGGTTCATCAAAAGCGAAATAATGATTTGTAGTCAGAACAATGAAAATAATGCAATATTAGTAGCATCCAAGTAAGTATATCTCATTACTTCTCGAGACTTGTACAATACACGATTTGCTTCGGTACTAATAATAATAACAGGTGAAGGGTCGAGCCAATTGGCTTAAAGTGAGGAGTTAGGCGTCCTCTACCACCCCAGCTATCTTCCCACTTTCTTTCCTTTTTCTGTGTCTTACTACCTTCAGTTGTTGCCAAGAATTCTAGGATCATTGATAAGTATTACCAAAGAAGGAAAGATAAGATCTAGGTAGAGGTATTTAGCTCCTGGAAAGACAAGACTTCAAGTTAGTTAAAAGAATCCTAGTGGGTTCTCTTAGCTGGGCTAGATGTAACCCCATACTTCGGTTTGGGACCCTTAGGTCACACTTCTTGGCAACACTTCCTTCATGGGTAGATTGGGTTCATAAGCCGTGATGAAGGCAGTCCATCTAGGAGAAAGAAAACTCCAATATCAAACCAGGGTGGATGGGGCTCTTCAGCATTGTTTGGCAATTCATCTCGTAAGGAGTTCCCAATAAGAATATAATTGCGAAGTTCAGAATACTGGGTTGGTGTCCAGCATGGGATAGACCACCTCAATGTAAGGGTAGAGAGGCCTCTTTAAGTCTGTTTAGATAAATCTCTCTTGGGATGGTGTCCTGATAAAAACACTGATGGTAGTGGCACCTTATCAACACTACCCTTTACGTTTTAAATATGAATTTACATTCTAAATCATACCACATCGCCCGTAGTGTGGGTCAACAAAGGGCAAGTCCCTCAGGGGTAGACCTGCCTGGGGTTGAAAAGTTAGCTACTGAGTCTATTTCTTCTCAGACAGAAAGTTTAGGTGGTCACCAGAACAGAAGAAATTCTAATCTTGGCTCTTTAGACTCAATAGCAACTCGACATCGAAGGAAAAAAAGAACAAAATGGACTAGAGAAGAATACAAGGATGTAATGTACTGTTTTTATTATACTTTGGAAAATACAGAAATTAATAATACTGATGGAACATTCATTAAATGGTGTGAATAAAATTGTGGCAGTGAAAAAAGGCCTATTTAGATGCAAATAAGTTGGCAAATGTTAGACGATATACAACCCGCGAAAATAATTTGACAGATGAAGAGCTTGATCATATAAAAACGCAAGTTAAAAATGAGATGGCAAGTAGTCTTGATGAAGAAACTATTTTGGAAGGAAACGCTGATCATGAAGAAAGAGCAACTATCTGCAGCAACTTCCAGAAAGAATGATGAATAACCACATAACCCAGTTATGAAGGATATTGTTATCGAAAAAAGAGAGAGTGAGAGGAATGAAATCTTGTCTATAAAAATTGATATTCTCGAAGAATACTTAACAGTGCAACGTACGGAATTAAGGGATAGACAAGTTCTATTGAAAATTAGGAACAGCCGTAAATATAGAGCTATGTTTGATGTAGCAAATAAAGCACTACAAATAATATGGGATGAACTGAATCCCGATTAACGTGTTTAAATGAATTGCTGTATTCAGCTGGAAAAGTCCTTCAAGAGAAATGTGGTATGAAGTTACAGAAGAAAAAGAGGAGCACACATGTCATGAACAAGCCAAAGTGGCAGTTAAAAATAGAAAAAAAAATGGAAACATTTTGAAGAGAAATCTCCTTATGTGAGAAACTTCAAAAGGATAAAGAAATACGGTCACGTAATGCAAAGAAAACAATGAGAAAGTATAAGATAGTGAGCAAAAGTCAGATCCCAAGTATTAAAGAAGAACTTAAGCACAAGTTACAGGTAAAGGCACAAAGATTGCGTAGACATGAATAGAGATCTAAATTCTTTCACCAAAATGAAATCTTTGAAACTGATGCAAAAAAGTTTTACAGAGAAATCAATAAGTCATCAATCTCAGTCAAAAAATTCCATCGGAAGAAGAGGTGCAGGAATTTTGGAGTAAGTTCTGGAGAAATGAGAAGTGTTACAAAAAACTGCTGCTTGGTTGAATGATCTAGAAAGAAGTATTAATAATGTCCGAAAACAAAAAAGGGAAAATATAACTGTTGAGGAAATAAGTGAAGCTTTAAAGAAGTCGGGCAAGTGGAAATCCCCTGTGATGTACCAAATACCACACTTTTGGCTTGATACTATTTTGTCTACCCATGCACAACTGGCAATAAACTTCAATAATGTAATGTAAGATCCCAACTTGGCACCGAAGTCGTTTTGCCAAGGTACCACATATCTCCTCCCAAAAAGCAAAGACACTGAAAACCCTAAAAATTATCGATCAATAACTTGTTTATCAACATTATATAAGCTACTGACTTCTATACTAGCAGAAAGAACATACAAACACATGGAAAAGCAAGATAATTTCCCAATTGAACAAAAGGGCTGTAGAAGAGGATCATATGGAACTAAAGATCAGCTACTAATCAACAAGATGATTTTGGAAAATGCACACACAAAACATAGGAATCTCAGCACCGCATGGATTGATTACAAAAAGGCCTTCGACAGTGTCCCACATGAATGGATAATACGATCACTTGAACTATTCAGAAATTCCCCTGTGCTTATTCATTTTTTAAAGTCATGTATGTCCTTATGGGAAACAAATCTGCACCTTTCTCACTCCAATAGAAATCTTACTTCCAGAGGTATAAAAATAAAATGTGGTATCTTCCAAGGTGACTCTCTCTCTCCTGTAATATTTTGTCTTGCGCTTATTCCTCTATCTCAATTGCTGAATGGCACTGGATATGGTTATAGAATCGAAAATAGAAAGATAAATCACCTTTTTTACATGGATGAGCTGAAGATCTATGTGAAAGATGATACAGAACTGGAGAAACTCTTGGACACTGTAAAAACCTTTAGTGATGAAATAGGAATGGAGTTTTACCTGGATAAGTGTGCCAAGGCAACATTCAAACTTGGAAAGATGGTTAAATCTACAAACGTAGTATTAAATGACAATACAGTGATAAAAGAATTAGACCAAGAAAATGCATACAATTACCTTGGTGTGAATGAAAGCATTAAATAATAATAATTATTATTATATATACAAATATATATTTATATAGATAACAATATATCATCAGAATAGAAACGATATTTCTCAATAATTCTTTTGAACTATCGTTTCAACGGTGTATCAAGTAATAAAAATTATACATGTCACTATATAAGGCAATGTACAATTGGCTGTCACAGTGATAAATAGAACAAAAAAAGTCAAGCGGATTAAAAAAGTCTGTCTAATTACTGAGAGAGTTAATATTTATGTGCTTTATGATTTTGGACTTGTCCATGGCATTTTGCGGCAACATGCATCTTATATTGATTTTCATGATATGTAGTATTTGCATCTTATATTGATTTTCATGATTTGGTTTGCAAAGCATTTTGCATTTGGCTTTCAATGTCAACTGTCTTAAGCGGTTCACTGAAAGAGTGTGAGGAGGATCCTGCAGTGACAAGAGCACCTAAGGATAAGCCAATCAACTTTGACTATATGTTGAACGTAAAGCATGATGGAGAGAAATATATTTTTGAGTTTTGTGATCGCTGTTGACGTTTGTGTTAGTTTCCAATCTTATCGTAAGTTCAAAGGTTTTGTTTTTAGTGATTAGAAGAAGTTCAGGCCGAAGAGAATCACCTGTAACCAAAGAAGGGGAAAGATAAGCAGGGAGATCAGCATATATGGGGCAACTTTGAAGCACTGATAGCATGTTAGCTATAAAGTTGAGAACCGAATCATGTCTCCAAGTATATCTACTTTGATCGAGGTACAATTTACAACTGGATACAATTTTCTATAGTGTTTGTGAGTAAAGGCAAAGGGAGCATGCAGATGACTGGCCAATAGACCATTTGAAGAGGTTCTTGCTGGTAGCTAAGGTGTTGGTTCAATATTTCAAGGAGAAATTGAAAATGTTCTTGGGCATATCTTGGTGAGCGGTGAACCAAAGGCTAATTATTTTTGGAGATGCAAATTTGATAACTAATCAAATGATGAAGCCTTGAGATGCTACATTGAGTTCAAGGCGACCTTTGTGTTGCTTTTGAACGGCTTTTAAAACTTGTTTTGTATTTTTGTACTGATCATATTGTACTTTTGTTTTCTGCTTGGAATTTTGCCATAGATGTCTGATGTCTGGGTTGGGAGCTTTGTATGCATCTTACGTGAAATTGCTCTGCCTGGCTCTGATTTTACTACACCATTGTATTCAGATGATTTGAAATGGATATATGATTTGGCAGATCTTTTGAAGAAATCATTCAGAACACTCGTCCTTTGTATAGTCAAAATATAGTACTTGTTACAAAAATTGCTTGTGTCCAATTTCCAAGAATCACACGAAAATGTGGAATTACAGGAAAACCTAGATATGATGTACTGTTGACGGCTCTGGAAGAGTTATGGGGACTTGGTTTTTCATGGTCCAGGATTGCATACATGTTTGAAATGTCTCATTGGACTAACTATTGCAAAAAAAGAGTATGATTTTGCAACACCTAAGACATTTCATCAACATTTCAGATAAGCATGTTGATAGCATAATAGCCGAGAATATTCCACCCCATGACAACACATAAGGGGAACCCTATATTTCAGGGTTTCTCAGGTCAAAGGGTGTCTATATTCAAAGGAGAAGAATACGGGCAAGCTTGAACAGGCTTGATCTTGTAAACACTGTTTTGAGATGGGGGCACTAATCTCTCACGGACCATTCTTTGTACTTTGGCCAAATTCTCTCTGGCATATTGATGACCATTCTTCACTCGTTCGATGGAAATTTTTAATCCATGGCTACATTGATAGGAAATCTCGAAAGATTGTGTAGCTGTATTGTAGCACAAACGACTTAGTTGAAACTGCTTAAACTTTGTTTTTGAGAGCTATTGAAGCAAATTGTTGGTATTGGCCTTCAAGGATATGTGTTGATTATGGAGTTGAGAATGTTGAATTGTGAAGCAATGGTTGAAAAAAGAGGGCTAGGGAGAGGCAGTTTTATAGCTGGCTCCTTAACACACAATCAGCGGATAGAATGTCTTTCGCCTGATGTATTTTGGTTTGTTTGTGTGGCATTCTATTACACATTCTATGCAATGGAACAATGTGGATTGCTGGATGTTGAGAGCCCAATAAGTATTCCTTGCACCTTGTTTACTTTCCTAGAATAAATTAGGCATTGAAAGATTTCATGGAAGCATTCAATGAGCATGGCTTATGTACAGAGAGAAATTGGACACCAAATCAAATATGGATGAATGGAATGATGGAGCCAGAAAATCCTTTGACATATGAAGAACTAGATGAAAATCCTGAGTCTGATGAAATGTACAGTGTTGAACATCAACATACTTCCTTAGTTTCTCAACACTCTCAGGATGTAGTTGAAACACCAAATACAATGTTTGAAGAAGCAGCTATTACTACATATGTCTATGAACAGATCGACCCCAATATTCTGGTCTATCTTTTCATAGACATATGTAGTCAATAACAATCTGCAACACATCAGCATACACATCTATGCCCTTTTGTGATGACTCACTATATAGAACTATACCTAGGAGAAGTAATGCAACACGAAATCGGTAGGTTTAGATCCACTGCAAGAACGAGCTTGAGTTCAAGTTTCGAGCTGGGCAGCTAATCTGCGCAATTTTGGCGGGAATCTCCCTAAAAACTTGCACTCGACAGCAAGGTTCAGTCTGTCTTTCAAGTAAAACTTCGCACTGTAGGAAGCGAGTTTTTAAGCGCCAAGTTTATTGAACAAGAAGGCAAGGGCTAGAGAAAAAATGTCAGCTGGTAGTGTAAGGGAGCAAAGAGAACTCTTTATTTGGAAAGCCGAGCACGATTGATGCCTTGTTTGCGAGTTACTCCTTGTTGAGCCCAATCTTCATAAGCCCCAATCAAAGGAGTGCGGGCAAGCTTGGAAAGCGATAGTGGCAAATTTAAATAACTTAGAACGACTAAAGTTTTGAGTTGCAGTAAGAGCTGTTTGGGACAGGTTCTTCAATCTCATGGAAAAGTTTAATAAAAATAAGAAAGTGGAAGGAGTAGCCTCTGGGATTGTAGGAGCGGAGTTTGATGAAGTCTATATGGGCCTAACTGGCATCACTCAAAGAACGGAAGAAACAAGAAACAGCTGGGAAGAGACAACGGAAAAGGAAAAAGAGAAGGAGAACGAAAGCAAAGAAAAAGCATTGGATATGAGGCGGAAAGCAACAGAAATTTTAAGTGAGACGTGAAAAAGAAAAGAACTGGAAAGGGAAGCATGCACTTCTGCAAGAAAGCGAAGGTCAGGTGATGTCATAGAAGTACTTCAGGCAGGCTTGCAGTTGAAGAAGGAGCAGTCAAAAATGAACCTGAAATTCAAAGAGGAAGAGTTAAAAGAAAGGCAGCTGTTAAGAGAGAGTCAACAAGAACTGGTGTGGCAACAACAACAGTTTATGGCAGATATGCAAGCCCAGCAACAGCAACTCTTATTTCAAATGAACCAACAAAACATTCAAGTAATGAAGCAAATAGTAGAAATATTTAAAGAAAACAAAAACTAGCCAGAATATGTGGTTTTTATTGTAGAAGCTCTTTAAAGTCCACCCGTCATTAAGAAGCCTATCTCTCTATTGCAATTATCAATTGACTCCTATGAGGAAACTATCAAGGAATGTGAGTGACAAATTTGGATAAAATACATTCCTAAATATAACAACCAGTGAATTTGAGGCTCAGACCAGCAGTTCTTAAGTTTTCCAAAATTTTCAAGCTGAATCATTCTGAATTTGTTCTTAAAGTACTAGGGTGTAGACACTTCAAAAATTAGACATTATAGAAGACAACATTGGAGTTTTGATCGATTGAGAGACTATTAGCCAAATGCTACAACACATATGGTCTGTCTCACGTATCAATGATTTTTGTTGCCTAGGAGTATTATTTTGTGAGAATCTAAGAGGATAATTGAAAGGTTATCAATTCTCCCTAGGCTAAAAGGAAAGGGCATTTCATGCCAATAAAGGCCATTTGCAGCCACAACAGACTGGTACTTCAGTGCATGGACCCGCTTATGGCCGTTGTAAATACCTTTTTGGTTCTCTCTAGGTCTACATATTAGTCGAACAGTGCCATCTATAAATCCCCAGCAACTTTCAAGGGCATGGCTCTTGCTATGTACTGCTTGTGCAAGTTCAATAAGTTTATCCTGCTTTAGCCAACGCTGCTCAAAGCTACTCAGAAGGAATTTTCCACATATCACTTAAATGTCGCATGACTTTGTTGACTATCATGCATAGTTCTGACTTACTTCTACCAAATCGCGGAATTAAATCACTGTATCGGCAACGGTAGGAAAATCTCTTCAGCACCATGCATAGTCCCTCAACTGCCGAAGCAGTTGTTCAATTTGAGCATACAAACTTTGTAGGTAAACGAAATGCCTTCAGAAGCCTAGGTATATCTACCTTCTCAAAGCGAAAGTCGATCTTACATTCATCTTCATTCATGGAATTTAAATCAAAACTTTCGTACCTCCAGTATGGAAAGATTGGATCCTTTTCTTCAAACTCAGAGGCGATTGCCATGACATCTTCATCGACAAGATCCTCAACGAAGAGAAACGTAGCTGCTGCAATTACATCCTCCACCATTTTGTTTCGTTCTCGTGCCTCGGCTCAAATCTAAACTAATAAAGCAGCACCGAACGGCTTCCAGTGCAAGTACAAGGACCCAAGGAAGAACTTGAACTCGAGCTCGTTCTCGTAGTAGATCTAAGCCTCCATAATAATTCTAGTGATACATAGTTTGATATAAGACGTTTTGAAGATTTACATATAGCACGAAAAAGCGGCAACATTCTTTTGACATACGTAAGAGCTTTTTTTGTCCGACACTCATCAGAGTATGAAAACATCGGATAGTAACCTAATGGTTAACACATCCTAACACATCAACTGCATCTGGATGTATATTTTGGTTAACCTTTAGGTTACTATCCGATGTTTTCATAGTCTGATGAGTGTCGGACGAAAAAAGCTTTTAAGTATGTCCAAAGAATTTTGCCGCGTTTTCGTGCTGTGGTAAAGTTCTGTAGTATCAACAGACTATTTTTGGTCATAATGCTAATCCATTCTAGGCGTGGCCCACCAAGATCTTTAAGAAGCTCACTCATAAAATCATCTTCAAATGTGATTGACTACAATACTTGCCAAAAGTCCCTGGGACACTTTCAAAAAATTATGAAAAGCTATAGCCTTCTCAGTATTTCAATCACTACGCTTTCTACGCACCCCCCCTTCCCCCTAATACAATGTTGGTCTGTTCCTGAGACAT
>OLMO02000324.1:1941755-1981851 GCA_900291935.2 Cassiopea xamachana
GTTTTGGGGGAGGAGGGGGCCGAATGTGCCGTCCAGATTTAAAATTTGCAAAGTGTCCCAGGACTTTTGGCGGGTATTGTAGTCATTTATATATTTTAGTTCAGAGAATGTTGTTTCAAGGATCCTGTCAGAGAATGTATATATATTTTGTTTCTTCTTCTTCTTCTTGTGAAAGATCAACAATATTCAAATCACAATCCTCTGTCAACTTCTTTTAAAGAAAGAGAAGGATTTCCTCAGGATCTATAAACGCCTTTTGATGAAAATCCACTATCAGTGAGCTGACATTGAAAGGTGCCTTTGGAAACTTGATGTCTTTCTTTCTCAGATAATCTTGTTCTTCAGTAAATTGCTTTTCATTAGGTAACTTGCTTTCGTTTTCTGCATCTGGTATGTATACAACAGGAGGCACCTCATCTACAGGCACATTCTCAGACTGTTCTTTCAAAGTCTCTGCCAGTCCCACATCCCATGGGGGTAGATCATCTGGATTACATTAATATTCTGCTTTCATTCTTGCATACAGATTGCCTTGTCCAGCCATCTTTCTTACAACTTGATAGCCATATCCTTCCTGACGCATGATGATGCCTTCTGCTTCTGCTATAATTGAATTCAACTTCAATGTCTCATCAGTTGACCTTAGTAATGCGAATTTGAAGGGCTTTTCTAAGTGTTGGTTCTTGCCTTTTATTTTGGTTCTGGGGCAATAGCTGCAGCTCTAAGCCTTTCTTGTCTACCAAGGCGACTGCAAACCTCCGATGTAGAGCTTGCTGGTAGCATGTTCCTTGCTCTTTTAATAGGGGCACTTAGTATTCTATTTCCAGAAGAGGAAGGGATAATGGAAGGTGATTATTGCCCACAATTGCTATGGCCAAGTGATGAATCTGACGTTGAAGTAGACAGTGATGCTTGACTGCTTGCTTCAAGCAGCGCTGAGGCTTCTTTACGTTGATCGGACACCCTTTTCAAACTTTTTGCCATGTTACATTCCTATTTAGTATTTTATTCCTGATTATTCTCTACCGTAGGGAAGGGTGGCTTTCCCACTAAATTTCTGCTAGCCTTGTGTTCTTCAAATGAGTTTAGCAATGGAAATTCAATATATTTGTTTCGTGATGGATTGAATATATTTTAGGACCGGATTGAATGCATTTTTCAACATTGACTATATATTGCAGCAGTGGATTGAATCTGTATTGCAAACTTGGATTTAATATATATTTTAATATTGGATTGGATACATTTTATGAGAAGATTGAATACATTTTAAGAAAATATTGAATATTTTTAACTTTGTTGAATATACAACAAGGAAGTAATCGGCACAAATGTTACATAGCTTTGTTCATCAAGTCTGATCCGGTATGGTCATTCAATATTTGTAAGTGCAGTTTTCACTATGATATTAAGGAGATTATCATAACAGGACATTTACAAGCAGTACTTGTGTGACCACTTATTTGTTTCCAACTCTGATGTTCGTAACTTTGCCACGCAACTGTAGTAAATTGAATGAATTTTCTAGTCCCCCTTTTAGCAACTAGTAGTAGCACCCTATATTGTCAAGTCTATTGATGCAATACATTGATACATTGGCCATTTATTGGTTACTTTTCAAGCAAAATGGTTCTTCCTAATATTGCATATATATTCTATCATTCTAGATGACATGATCAAACTTGACTTATCTACTGACAAATCAAATTTTGTGAAGGCTGAAAAAGTTCTATTGAACGTTGTTCCAAAATATTTGCGACAACTCTTCAAAGAGCAGTGGAATAGAAAGTTTCCAGATCAAGAATGGGATAGCAGCCATGCCAGTAGAAGCTTACTTCTCAAGAAATTATCAGGCAGGATGAACAGTGCTACCGATTTCGAAAAGAAGTTGACAAATGGCAATGAGCAGGAATGGGATGCTGCCACTTTATTCTATATTTTGCTGGATTCGAGTCTCAATTTAAGTACTAATGTGGGCATGAGAGAGGATATCAAAGTGTTAAAGGGTATAGACAGTGCCTTCTCTGATGATAGATCAAAGATGTCAATTTCATCTGAAGAGTTTATAGAAACTATGGATAAGATCAAAAGCATAGCAAGAAGAATTTTTAATGAAAATGCAGAAAAAGAAGTAAATGACATTGAAATTTCACCAGAGGAGAGAAAGATGAAAATAAAGCTGAGACAACTTCTGGCCAAGGAGAAGAGTCGTAAAAGAGATACTGATCAGTCTGCTAAAATATTGGAGAAAGGTAAATTTAGCAATTGCTGTTTTCAGTGGCAAGATATCTGTAGTTTGCTAATGTCTTATACTTCATGGTTCAGTCAAGACGTTAGGATCTGACTGACATCGTTTCTTGCAGTTCAATCCTGTTATTACAAGTAAAGTTTATCAGAAGTCAATCTATATACAGTCTTTAAAATGTAAAAGCAGCGTAGCATAACGTCTAGAGTGTATGTTGCATATGCGGAAGGTTTATAGTTTGTATGCCACTCAAGGCCTTGGTTGAATGTTCATTGTTCACCTAGCAACAAAGTTGTAGCTCTTGGCAATGCAGGGAGATGAAGGCAGCAAGGAAAGGAACTGGGCACCTTGCCTCACATGCCGATAGCACAGGATAAGTATCCTTTCTAACAGACAGTCCTGTAAGTATCAATGTATGTGGGACTTTACCTTAGTGATACAGCAACCTGATTTTTCCAATAATCAGCATGTTAATTGCTGCTAGAGAAATTAATCTCAAAAGGTGAAGTAGGGAAAACTGTTTTGAAGAGTTTTGGTACACCCAATTGTCTTTCTGTTATTAGCAACACTCCTTCCACACGCATTCTGTTGAAATTGATGTACATCATGAGCAAGTGTTGATTTAGGTATTCTTGCAATCATATCACAGAGTTCCTGGTATAGAAATTCACTTTGCTGTGACTGAATAAAATTGTGCACAGTCCTTGCGTTTTATAGTCACTTCTTATGTCATTGTCGCTATTTTGCCTATTCTTAATTTGATTTCATTGTTCTCATGTGCTTCAAAGATGTGTAAAGGCAGTACTTTGTTTCTGTTCGCAGTAATGGTGATTTCCTCATCCTGTGGAAACTAATTCAGGTTAAATAATTTAGATCGTCACTTGTGGCAATGGAAGAAAGGGGAAACATAAATAACGGTGATAGCTTTAATGGTAATCAAGAATCTTATTCGCAGTCTTATTCGTGGGTCTTGTCAGCAATCTCATCCTCAGGATAAGTGTCCTCTCTAGCAAAAAGTCCTCTAAGTATCACTCTATGTGGGACTTTACCTTACTTGTGTGGATCTTATCAGTAGTCTCATCTCTCAGTCTCATCAGCAGTCTTAATTACCAGTATTACTTCATTCTGGAAATATAGTCACGTCGTTGTCTCCTAGTAATTGTCATTGCGTAAAACGTTGTTGAGGACAAATGTGTAAAGGGACACTTTGCCTAAATACTGATGACACATTTTTAGTATTTAGTTGAGAACCTTACTGGTTTATATAACAATGACAATTATAATGAAGATGTGGATAACAGCACAAATAATTATATCCCTGAAGCCAAACCTGAAATCAAATTATCAAATCTAATGATCAGTGAAAAGGAGCAAATTTCATTTTCATGTTTTCTAGACTACTCTTGTGTGCCTAATACTCTTGTGTGCCTAATACTCTTGTGTGCCAAAGAACTGTCACCCCGATTATTAATTTTTGATTTTTTTACAATCGTCCCAGACCTCCCGTTTAGTTATTTTAAGGAAATTGACTTTTCTATAAAACCCTGATTTCATTCCATGTCTTCGCTTTTGTATATACGTTAGCTCTATGCGTTATGAGAACCTGTGTGTGTTTTTTTCATCTTTTTGTAATCATTTGAAGCTATGTCTCAAGTTCCAACCCCCTATATTTTGACCCCTCCCCTGTTTATCAAATTTTAGAATTGTTTCCAACTCCTCTGTTTATTATCATCCGCCGTTTATTTGGCACTTAAGAATGATTAATCATCTCCACCCAGGATATTCTTATTCCAGCCTCACAGCCAGTAATTTTTAAAGTAATATCTCACCCAAAGCAATTTTTAGAGAAGACACTTTGGCTTGCAGGTAAAGAAATATGAAAGCACGATAATTACATGTGTTTTCTAGTTCAGCACTGTTTCACTCTGTGTATTTGGCTATATCGAGTTTGTGATAGGAAAATAATGCCTTTTTCTGTAAAATTATGGGCCATTTCCCACCCCCACTACTTAGGTTTTAAGGATATTTCCAGTCCCCAGCTATTCATAATTTCCTTCTATTAAGTACCAAAAAATAAACTCGTAAGGTAATGATGATTCTATAACTCTTGTGCACTAAACTACTTACAACAAGTTTTTGTACAATTTTTGTTACTCAGAAGAATTTATTAATGATGAATTTGTCAATACATGTAAATGCTTGCCAAAAATTTGAATTTAAATCAATTTTAAAGACAGTCTATGGCTTCCTAATAGAGTTGGAAGGCTATCACACCATGTATAAGAGGAATAGGAAACTTGGAGTCTGGTGGCTTACGCTCAGAAAATGTTTGGGATCACACCCCTTTAGAACTTCTGAAAATGCCCTTCTGCAAAGTGGGATGTAAACTGTTTTCTTCATTGGTCTTTTTGCTGAGAAAGAACGCCTGATCCTCTAAATGATTAAGAACAGCATAGGAAAATGCTACACCAAAGTTATGCCAGCACATCCCTGGAAATAATACTACCTACATGCACGCCAAAGCTTCAAATAGCCATCTGATACTAGTGCATATACAGTGTTCTCTATTGCCTTCTGCGAGCTACTTCTTATGAATCATGCATTACAGTTGGGAAATCTGACATTATTGGGGGTCGGCGATCTTCCCCTCTCCTCTTCTCCCAAAGTTCGGCCACTGACTATGTGAAAAGCAATCGAAGCAGTGGTGCCTCACTTATTCACTCATGTAAAGTGGTAACTTGTACTAACTTCTTCAGAAACGTTTTACACGCTAAACCGTCATCCAAATCTTTCAAAACCCTAAATTACAATACCATGTAATCTTTCATCTCCTTATCAGCAAATAACCAAGATCCTTCGCAGAACGAAAGCATCTAGCTCACCCTGCCCCCTTGATAAACTGTCTGTTATTCCCTTCAATGGCTGCCTTTAACTTAGGACATGCTTAACAGAACAATTTTTTTGCTTTAGAATTCTCGTGAGACTCCTATGAATTAGACAAAGGCATGCACAGTCCTCATTCAAAGTAATGAACGATACATCATAATAATAGTTGTACTTTGTATAACTGTATTAAATTAAAATCTAATTTCCTTTGTAGAGAACTTTTTCATGATCAAAATTGCTAGACTTTGTCTTTCCCACTTGCTTCTAAGTCTTTCTTCATTCAAATTTCAGACTGTTCTGTTTGGTTGTCATTCCTTACTGAGAGGTTTTTGGCAGTAACCATTGTGCTTTTCAGAAATTTTTAAGTATTTCTTTTATCATAGTAACACATTATTTGTTAGGTTCAAAGCCTTTTTACAGGTCCATAAGAGTCTGCAGAGTCCAAGAAGGTCAACCATACTCAGCCACAAACTGAACTGTTACTGAAGTACTATGAGCTCTGTTCATTGCTTTTTCCTTACTAGTGACAGTGTTGTTCCATTTCTGTTTGTTTGTGAACTGGCTATCTAGAATATTTTTTTGATGTGTTCTATATTTCCAAGTATCTATTAAAGACAAAAGTTGCTTTGGAATATACTCTTTACTTCTACCCCTTTGACTCCATAGTTTGATCATTCTTCATTAATTTGGCCATCTCATTAACACGGCCAAGTCTTAGTGACCCATTGGTGGCCGTGTTAACGAGGTTCCCCTGAATTAACTGCAATCAGTACATAAATGCAAAGCAAGTTCTCAAATCTATTCAGAATCTTCACCACCATCTTATAAAACATAATTTTATTTCCCAAGGACTAGCTATTTCCTGCAATTTTTGAAGATGCTTCAAAAGCTATTACCAGCATTGGTCAATTGGTGAGCAAAACCTGCCCAATAATATTTTCAACTTTTCTCTGAAATACTTAATTAACACACTGACATTTGCAAGCAAGATCGTCTTTTCATTTAAGTGCTTTGGAATCGGTTTACATCAAGACTCAAAACCCAGTCTTGTGTAAACAAAAAGAGTTTATATTCTCATTAGGACTCTTTACGTAAAATATGCTATTAGGTCCTAATTGGTCACACTTGGGGCAAATTAGATTTACTGCATCTGGATATATATTTAGGTTTACCTTTAGGTCATTATCCGACGTTTTCATACTCTGATGAGTGTCGGACAAAAAAAGCTTTCAGTATGTCAAAATTATGTTGCCGCTTTTTCGTGCTGTGGCAAATTTCTGTAGTATCAACAAACTATTTACATTAGCAATTCGAAGAAACGTTGCAAAATCGTTTATCCCTTAATTATAATCATTTAATTCGTGACTTCAAATTGAAACTTTAGCAACACCTTGTTTCCAGCTGTAAGCTATATCTAGAACACGGTAGATATATCTGGAGACACGATTATGTCCAAGTCCTTTTCCATGTCCCGATTGTTCATTATATGCTTATCTCCCTGCTTTTATCACAGGTAATGCGTTTTGACATCACCTTCTCTTAATTACTAATGAGCATTTCTTGTAGTCTTGAGGTCACTGTTGGTTTTGAGACTATTATACAAATCAACAGAGATTGTATGGCTTAAAAATATTGTCCTCTACAAGAAACACCACTTCTTAACTATAAGTAAATCAGATTCACAAGTCTTTTTCTGAGAGAAGACAACATCTCTCAGTTTCAGTGAAAAATTGCATAGGCACATATTATGTAGAATCATCAGTAAATTTTCTGCTATCAAAATGGATTGCAAACAAGCCCTGAGTTATTGCATTCATGAGAAGTGTAAATTATTATTGTTATATTACTATTATTGTACTATTTATTGTTATGTGGTTATCCTGAGAGCCAGTTATATGTTGCCTAGTTTTACTGTGGCCTCAGAAGGCCCCCCCGGAACTGCGAGCTAGGAGTGGCTCCAGTCGCAAAATGACATAGCAGGCAGTCCGAGATTATAACCAGCTGATGAGGCAGCCTCCCAAAGCACTAAGTGTGGGTTCAGGCCTCTGTACTATCTGGCGGCAGGCCTGCAGTCCACCTTTTCCAATGGTACCCTCAGGCGTAGCAAGGGATCAAATAAGCCCAACAGCTTCCCACTGTGACTAATCACAGTAACCTTAGTAACCAAGAGACCCGGAATCTCTATTCTAGTGCTGAAAGAGACAACATAACTAAAGGCACCAATAGATAGAGTGGTGGTCCTTCCCTGGACGATGAGGCAAGCTTATCTACCACCTCATGTCAAAGAGAGTTTCCAGATTGATCACGAATCGGATTCACCTGTTCACATGAGAACTAACGCAATCCGATGCATTAAGCAATCTTGTGTACCCCACTTCCATTGCGTATTGATCTGACTGTGGACAAGAGACTGCAGAGTGCATCAGATTCTATTGGAATCATATGAACAGAATGTCTATCCGAAGCAAAAACTACTCCGGAGTATAGAGAATCGGGGATCATGAAAACAAGCCCTTAGACCTAGTGACGACAAGAGCACATCGGTTTGACTCCACTCTTTTTGGATCTGATCCAAAATTTTTCCGTGTTTACATGGGACCAGAGTGGAAATGTTTTCCATGCACACAAGAGTGGATGCAAGTGGAGTCAATTGGAGATAAATACACATTTGACGCCGGCAAAGAGGGGGAGGAGGGCGCTTTACTGAATTTGTGAAATTTTTGTACGAGTTAGAGAATTTAGGACCCATTTTTCTAGTCCCTACTTTCTATTAAATGCAAGTCTTTGAATTTTAATGTATATGGAAGTGTAGTACTTCATAGGTCCTTCCATCACGTGAGCTTTCAAAATTCTAAATATAACTGACTCGAATATCCTTCAAAAGATAAGCCCACCAAAAATGCTCATACGAACCTCTATAAGGCCAAGGTGCATATTCGTCATATTAAGATATCGTTTTATGATCAGTTCTAAATCTTTCAATTGCTACAAAAAGTGAAATGTTAGAGATTGAGAACAAAAGGCATTTACATTGCAATTATGACGAAACATGCTGCAATTGTTACTTATTTTTACATCTACTAAGTTAGTTCTGTATAACAGATAATTTTTCACTATACTCTCTATTGCCAAGCCAATGGAGAGGGAGTCCTATTAGACTGGAGGTTAGGAAAACTTAATAAACGGGGATTCAAAATAATCGTTAAGGTTAGAATTTGAGAAAAGGCTTTAAATGATTATACAAGGACAGAGAGAACAAAAAGAGCTTATCATAAAGCCTAAAGCTAAATATATACAGCAGTACTCTATTTACCATGAAAGTTTGGGGTAAATAGTACTAGCAAAGAAAGGAAATGAAATATGGGGTTTGTGTAGTATATGAAACTCTCTCCTCTGTTTTACTGTCACAAACAGAAAATTCTAAGTCTGAATCAGAAGACATTGCGCGTGCACAGTATGATTGATAGACTTGTTCATCAAAGTACAAGATGTCGACTTGAAGATCATAGCAAAGCAGAATACCTGTAATTAGACTCGTAGATGATCAATCTTCCCAAATAGCACAGAAAGAGGAAGTGGAGAGGCATATTCCTAAGGAGGGCTTTAGTCGGCCGCATTTTTGGTTGCGTCGAATTCAAGTCATAGCAGAATTTCAATTAATTTTGGCATAAATGCGGTCGTATAAAGTGTCACAGATCCCTAGGGCTCATTCATAGATTAGGATATTTTTCTTTTGCCATAGATAGCACAGGCATACCCCTTGATGCACGTCATAGGCTGCGGAACTGTTTAGTGCATCATACCGTAGAGGCATCCCCTTCTTTTGTTTAGATATATGTATGGGATTTTTCCCAGTATTGTTAGGCTGCAATAGGTAGTTTAGTCATCGTCATTTTACTTATGTATTATGTATCACAGTTAAATAATCAGGCTTGATTTGCTAGTTTAACGTCATACAGAATATCATAGCATGCCAATTTATCCCATCCCTTCCTTTCCTAGGTTTCCACACTCCACTTTTTGCGTATTTTGTAGAGTTGAATGATGCTTAGTCATGATCATCTATTTTGAAGGGAAGAAGTTGAGTTGGCTCAAGAAGTGTGTATCTTTTATCTCTAGTAGTGCTATCTGAAGTTATACCTTTGGTCTTCTAAGACTAGTTTTAGGATAACTAAAGTTTCACGACTCCAGGTTTGTGACAAAAGTAAACTTTGAGTTAAGTGCAGCACTTTGAATTAAGTGCGGCAAGATTTGCGGAACTTAATTCACAAGTGCGATGTAAATGTGGCATTGCTTTTTACGGCTGAATTTTGGTAGCCTTTACGTGCAAGATCCAGATAGTCCTTTCTTTGGCCTGTCAAATATTCAAGCTAAAGGCAACGTTGCGCATGTGCAAACTACGTTTCATGTACGTATCATTTTCATTTTGAAAATTTTTTAAAGAGGGAATCCGTTCAGTGAAAATACTGGTAGTCAAGGGCCTCTCAAACTAAAATACAAATACATTGTAGAGACAAATATTGTTAAAAATCTAAATACAAAAGCTACCTTTGAAAAACAAAATTGCAACTTGTAGTACAGGAAGAACATGAAAACAAAAACAATTAAAAAAGGGACGTTCATGTGAAAGCTAAATACGCTGCTTAAAAGTACTCAGGGAAGCTGCGTGCGTAATGTTAGCTGAGAGGCTATTACAGAATTTGACACCCCTGAAAGAAAGGGATTTCTTCTTATTTTCTGCAACCTTTTTTGGTAACCTGAGATTTGTTGATGTATTTTGTAGTACATAAGGATACTTTTTTCTAAGTAAACTGCGTAACTATAGAGGAGCAAGTTCATTCAGGCTTTTGAAAGCCATTGTTTTGTAATCATATGAGGCACTTTGCGAATTTTGCTAAAAAAATCTGCGTAAATATTGAGGGGCGAGTTCATTCAGGCTTTTAGATACCATTGTTTTGGATTCAGTGTCGATCAGTTGATTAATAGTTTTCTCCACTCCAGCTTCTCAATCAACTTATTGCTGGGGGTGTCGAAACTGCTGTTTGCTACAATTCCAAGAGCCCTTTTTTGCAACTTTTGTAAACAATTAATCTCAGTTGTACCAGCACAGCCCCACATTGAACACCAGAATCGGAAATGGGGCTCTATAGTGCTAGTATAGAGACTTGTCAAGGCTGAGAATGGTAAAAAATTTTAGCCTGTTTTGGAATGTCAAGTGCTCTGAAAACCTTTAATGACACAGGCCTGACTTGACCTTTCCAATCAAGGCTATTATCTAAAGGAACTCCTAAGTACGTATTCTTGCTAACGACTTCAAGCTGATTTGAATTCGACGCGACAATGTCAGCCATATAAAGCCTTCCTAAGGTGCTAAAAGCCCATAAGATGCTTTGTGAAGCAGAACTCAAACAAAAATGTGTTGGAAGATGATGTCGCAATCTAATGTTATCGCAATCCAATACTTATATTTTTCAAGCGTAAAAGCACACTCGATTTTTCGTAGCGAAGTTTGCAGACATGGTATCAAAATGACTGCTAAAACTTGAAAAATCAATTGAGCGTGTTGCTCTTTGTATTGAACGAGAATTCGAGCATGCACTTGAGACTTTCTAGGCACATGTTATACCATGCGCACATTTTGAAGCAAATACCGTAAGGAAGCAGCAGAGTTTAGAAAACATCAAAAGTACGGAACATTGTTACCAACCATACAATGAAATAATATCTCATTTAAATCTTTAGAAATTTTTCTATTGAATGAAAGTGCTGCTTTTGGGATTCACTATCAAAATTTCAGGACGTTTCAGGCTAGAAATCTTTTGCTGCTCCACCCTCATTTGGTCTGAAGTCGTTGTCCTTGAAATCTGATGCTGTTGTCTTGACACGCAGCTATGCGGTAGTTGACAGAATCAATTTCCTTAACATTATTAACGGGGAGTTCACAATAAGGTCCGGGGAGTTGGAAAAAAATCAAAAATTACTAAGCGGGGAATGTTTATTTGGCTCCCGCAAGTAAAATAAACTAAATTACCCTGTAAAATATGCAACTGCTTTAAAAATGCTAAATGGTCACTGCAACTTTGGCGCATAGCTAACGAGGTTAAACTAATGAGGTTAAGATATATGCTATATATGAGCAAAGGACTCATTGGTATACAAACTCAGCCTCATTCTCTATTTGTGCTTTTTTGCATCATTCTTTTTACCCATACTTCTTTGGTACAAATTTTGGAGCCAAAGAATAGCAGATAAATAAGACCCGTATGCATAGGAGGCCTATCTGCACCAATTTGGGAGAGACTTACTTTGTGACATCAAAAGTACATACAACACTTTCTCGGTCATTTATTTATCAGATTTCAAACAAAATTGTGGGCTCATCAAGTAAAGAAAAGAGCAGCTTGAATTTCTATACTAGCAGCATCCTTATGGATGTAGTGTTGAGGAAATTCTGAGACAGAACTCGATGATACCTCCTCACTAATCCTTTTATTACTTTTTGTACTTGCATTTTCCCATCCTTGTATGTATGTATGTAGCGAGTGCATATGTAAATGTGCGCATACTTTTATTTACTAATTGCTTTACATCTTTTGCATCCCAGACAATGTCCCATAGTATTCCCCTCTATTCTCCATCCCATATATCCTTCCCTAACGTATATCTGGGTATGTTGAATGATGATGAAATTATCATTTTTTATAGCATACTTTGTAATGAAATCATATATCTTCATCATTCATAGTCTACTGGAAACTTCTCTTATTGAAAGGCATTTCTTTCATGTCATTTTCATTAGCAGTTTGCAGCCATTGACAGTATTGCAAGCTTTTAGTAAACTTAGCACTGTAATTGTATTTGAAAAGCATTATATCTATCAATATTGAGAACTCTTTTCTAACTGTCTCTTGCTAAGAATGAAAAAGCGACTGAATTATTTTTAATTCTAGGCTACAAGGCTCAAATCGAATTCCGACCTGAGGAAGCAAATTTCAGAACAATTGAGGATCTTCTGTTGTCAGTCATTCCAAATCATTTAAGAAGATTTTTCAAAATTCGATGGGATAAAGAGTATCAAAACCATAAATGGAAAAGTAATTCTGAAAGTGGGGAATTTCTTGTCAGTGAGTTATCATATCAAATCAAGACAAATACAGCCAATACGGAGATAAACAAACTGAAGACAGGAAATGAAACCGATTGGGGAGTTGCCACAATAGCGAATATACTGCTAGATTCTCACCTCCAGTTGGTTACAGATTCTGAAGAACCAAAGGAAGGTATAGAAACCCTCATTGCAATAGAAAAATCGTTCTATGAAGACAAAGAAAAAATGGAGTGCTCTTTTGATGACTTCAAGTACTTTGCAGGAGAGATTATAGTAGCTTCAAAGAAAGTATTTGATGAAATTGCAGATGATGAGATCAATGAAATTTTAAAGGCACATGAGGAAAAATTGAAAGCAGTTCAAGGTATGCCCTTAATATTATTACATCTGCTTAACATTTCTGGGTATTACTTGAACTCTCAGAAGAAGAAAAGTTTTTCTTGTTCCCTAATAACTACCTCTGAAAAGATGGAAATTGTTTTCTAACAGAGTTTAGTTCCCTAAAATTGTTGCTTGTGTTCAAGAATGTTCTCATTTAGTGCAAGTAAAAATTTTTTCACTTTAAAACATGCTAAGTGAAAAGGAATGCTACATCTTAACATGTGCATACCAATTCAATAAATGGGTATAGAGTTCCTCTCACTATATGAATAGAGCAATTTTGCATTGGCGGAAGATTCTTTTCCCCCAATAACTATTGGAGATACTTTTGAAGACTTTCAATTGAATGGTTAGGATATCCCAGTAATAGCATGGTATACTTTGTTTGAAGTTGACAAAAAGAGTTTGATAATTACATTCAAGTGCCAAATACATGTTTAGGGCCCTGAAAAACAGCGGGGTTGGAAAAGTTTCTGTAGTGTAGAAAACCGGGGAATCAAAATAAACAGGGTGTCAGAATTTAGAACAGGCTCAAAATGACAATAGAGCGACATTAGCAAAAACCTTGAAAATCTTTAAAGTGAGGATTTGAACACGTGAAACAAGGTATTTTGCAGTCAAAAGTGGACGTAAAAAGTAGTAACAAAGAAGGAAAAAAAATGAGAATTATCAATTAATCTAAGATTATTACCCTGGGGGTCGAAATAAGGTCCAGAGGGTCAGGCAAATATTGAACAATCAATAAGGGGAGGGGCATTTATTTGCCGCTCAAGGTAACTGTAAACTAATGTCTTTCAGTTGCACTTTAGAAGCCCTATAAATAGAATGGAACTGTATCAGCAATTGGTACAAAACAAATTTGCCCTATTGATGTAGAAATTGTGTCTATCAAGAGCTTCATGACAGTAGCAATCTCATTTCTTGTTAGATCTTGTGAAATACTTTGAGTTAACTGTTGAAGAAGTAAATTTTGTCAAGATTACCAAAATAGTGTTGGATGTTCTCCCAAAATATTTAAGAAAATGCTTCATTGAGCATTGGAATAGGAAGTATTCTACCAATCAATGGAACAGTGATGAAGTAAGTGGTCAATTTCTGATCAACGAGCTATCAGCAAGTGCAAAACAATATGCAGAAGAAGTAGGATATTTGGAAAAGTTAGCAACAGGAAATGAAAATAAATGGGATACAACTACGTTGGTCTATGTCATGCTATTCTCTGACCTCGAATTAGTCCCCAAGTGCAGAGCCAAGGAAGAAAGGTTTCCTCCATTGCTCATCAGTGAAAAGATCGACATCATAAGATACAAAATAAACACAGCCTTTGCCCAAGCAGAAACTATGGTCTGCTCATCATATGAATTTAGAAATATAATAGCAGAGCTAAAGAGTGCGGCAAAGAACATATTTGACGAAGGTGCTGAAAAGGAAATCGATAGCATTGCAATGTCTCAAATAAGAATGCAGATGTCAGAAGCAACCACGCGGCAACTGAAAGAGGCGATTAGAATTTCCAGAAAGGTAGAGAAAGCAGTGAAAGGTGATGTCTCAATTTCATCTCATTTGAACAGTCTTAGTTTGATACTGCAAATTTTTTCGTATTGATACCAATTTGCATAACTCTCTGAAAGAAAAAATTAATATTCTTGTTAATTCATATTCATATATTCATTATTTACTATTGGCTTTGATTCTAGCGTTGTTATGCTGTTTAAGATAAGCTTTCATATTTACATATCCTAAAAAATTAAACATTAATTTCAACCATTAAATGCAATAGAAAAAAAGACTAGTATAATATATCATGTTTTTACCATGGTGCCCATTTGTGGAATGGTGTGAAACCTACATCTAAGAATGTGGCCTCTCTTTTTGCATGTTTGCTTTTATATTCTTGTTAGAATATGACATATTAGGATAAAGCATATGTCATAGAGTGTGGTATTGCATGCTTGTTTATCTCCTCATTTCAATTTTCTGATGTGGAGCATTTCTTTTTAGAAGTTGAAGGCCGTGTAAGTAGCTTGGAGAAAAAGGTGCATTTTATAGAGGAAAAGGCCGCAAGTATATACCACTTGATTACACTCTTTATTCAGATTTGGGCACCATGTTTCATATTACAGATTAATATCTTGCACTTTTTTATCTATGCAACTTATTTACTAAAATTTCATCTAAGGATATTATCACTCTGAGAAATTCTGGTACTGATTTATACGTTCCCTTCATGAGCACAAAGAACGGCCAAAAATCGTTTTCTTACATGGTGCTCAATTGTGGAAGGGTTTGAAACCTGCATCTAAGAATGTGGCCTCTCTTTTAGCTTTCTTGCTTTTATATCGTTGTTAGCATTGTATTTTAGATCGAGGAACCCTTGAAAACCAGCATCTATGCTGAAGGATAAAGCATTTCTTTATCATTTATCTCTGTTCTGAGAATATGGCATATCTTCTTAGATGCCTATATTCTATACTTTACTTTCAGTGAACTATCTTGTCTTTAGAATCGATTACACATCCCACAATAGAAGTGAAATCTGGAGGTGCGGTGTTAATAGGAGACAATACCACAGCAAATGTAAATATTGCAGAAAGCGATAAACCAACAGGTAAATGATTATAATGGTTAATGCTAAATTTGGTTTCTGCATTTTCTGAGTTGAATTAGGAGAATTCTAAATCGTTTTACTTTTTTGCTTTTATGTCGTTTTTAGCATTATATTTTAGATCCAGGAGCCCTTAAAAACCAGTATCTATGCTGAAGAATAAAGCATTTCATTATCAATTATCTTTGTTGTGAAAACATGAAATATTAGGATAAAGCGTTGTCTTTTGAAGTTTGCAAAGTTTCTTTTTCTTGGGTCATATTTCACATATTTTTTCTCATAAAATTCCAGCAAAATTGATGGATTCATGTTATGAAATAACTTTTACATTTCACTCATCAACTTTGATAAACTTTTTGCGTGAATGGTATAGCTGTTGCTACGCCGTAAAAGCAATTGGAGCGATGAATAATAACCATTGTAAAGGATCCTTAATGCACATTTATGTGCTCGGTCTAGTGTCTTTATTGTACTTTCATTTCAGAATAGCCATATCAAAGTCGCTAATTGCAGTGTGTACAATCAAATCCTTCATGCCGCATTTCTGTGTGTTGCTGGTCACACAAATATCGAAAAATCAATAAGGGAAAGGGCATTTATTTGGCTCTCGAGGGTAACTGTAACTAATGTCCTTCAGTTGCATCTTAGAAGCCCTGTAAATAGATTGCATCTATATCAGTAATTGGTAAAAAAGATTTTGCCCTATCGATGTAGAAATGATGCCTAATAAATGAATCATGATAGTTGCAATCTCGTTTCTTCCTAGATCCTGTGGAATTCGTTGAGTTACCGGTTGAAGCAGTAAATTTTTTCAAGATTACCAGAATATTGCGTGATTGTCTTCCACAATATTTAAGAAAATGCTTTATTAAGTATTGGAATAGGAAGTATTCTGACAATCAATGGAACAGTGATGAAGCAAGTGGTCAATTTCTGATCAACGAAATACGAAGGAAAAAGAAAAAGCCAAAAGAAGATGTTTTGGAAAGATTGTCAGGGGGAAATGAAGAGAAATGGGACATAACTACATTGGCCTATGTCATGCTATTCTCTGACCTTGAATTAGTCCCCAAGTGCCGAGACAAGAAGGACAGGTTTATTCCATTGCACATCAGTGAAGAGATCGACATCATAAGGGAAAAAAGAAACGACTTAGCCCATGCAGGAGCTATGGCCTACTCATCAGATGAATTTAGAGATACAGTAGAAAAGCTAAAAAGTGCGGCAAAGAACATATTTGAAGAAGGTGTTGAAAAGGAAATCGATCGCATTGCAAATTATCGAATAAGAATACAGATCTCAGACGCAACGATGACGCAAGTGAAAGAGGTGAAAGCAGTGAAAGGTGATGTCTCAATTTCATCTCATTTAACAGTCTTATTTTGATAATGCAAATGTTTTCATCTTGATATCCATTTGCATGATTGTATAAAATTAAAAAATAATCTTCTTAATCTTAATATCCATAATCTTCAAATAATCTTCATATTCATATATTCACTATTTACCATTAGCTTTTGGATTCTAGTATATCTATGCTATTTACGGCCAACTTACATACATAAATATCCTAAATTTACAACAATTAAATCCAATAGAAAACGAAGAAAGAAAAGACTAGTATAATGTATCAAATACTGGTATATTCTGCATGTGCACTGGTCACTTGCCTAGCTTTATATTTCTTTTGCAAAAGTTTATATAGTTATTTCATAGATTGTTTCTCACGAAATTCCAACAAAATTGATGGATTCATTGTATGTAGTGACTGGTACATTTCAACTTTTGTAATTTTTTTGCCCGATTGGTATAGCTGTTGCTACGCCTTAGAGGCAATTGGAACAATGAATTATAATCAATTTAACGGATCCTTAGCACATGGTAATGTGCGCGATCTATTTTCTTATGTGCACTTTTATTTCAGAATAGCCACTTGAAAGGCAATAATTGAAGTGTGTACAATGAAATCCTTGATACTGCATTTCTGTGTGTTGTTGGCTTCCAAGAGTGCCCATATCACCAAATAATGTGAATTTATTGGGTAAATCACGCAATAACATAAAATATCAATCTATAATGGATGGAGTGGAGAATGGGGTATGATCAAAGGAAAATGCCAAAGCATTGAAAAAAATGTGTTAACACACACAGCTTTGCCCACCCACAAAAGAGAATATCTGTAGAAAGTCCTGTTGGCTATAAGAGAACACTAACTAAAAAATTGGAAGAAAATCATTTGTAGAGAATAGATTGAATGTCATTGAAGCTTGATAGGAATCTATGAATAAATCTTTTAAGCCAATTATGTTAATGTAATGCATAGGATTCTTAAATAAAGTTGGTTTAGGGGTTCTGGAGAACAGAAGAACAAGCGGTTTAGGGGTTCAAAATCTATCATGGGAATAATGGAAAATTTCAAAAAGTTAAAAAGCAGCAATGGAGCTTTAAGTATCTCCAGGGAATATATTTACATTGGCATATTGGCTGGAATTTTGTATATTGATTTGCAGAAGTGTTCAAAATTCAAGGAAAAAATTTATCCGCCAACGTATTAATTTATCTACCCTTTAATTTTAGTATGGATTTCATGGTATACCCTTCCCATTATTGTTGTATTTTGATTTAGGCTTTAGTGTCGCATTAGCTCTATTAACCTTGCCATTGCTCTTCATTATGCTTTTGTCGTATCTCCGTTTGCACACCATTCTATTGAACCAGGAGGACAATCGCTTACTAACAGTTAAATGGGTGTAGCTGCCAAAGAGCGTCATCAGTAGAAGTCATTGCCACCTAATGTCCTAACAAACTCTTAAGATATGGAGATTTAAAAGTAGACTGTCAGTTTGAAAAGCATCGTTGTGAAACTCAAGGAGCAAGGAGATATTCTGAAGGGAACAAGAAAACAAGCAAAAATTTATCTGGAAACAAGGGAAGATGTTCACTCCTAAATGAACACCTTTATTATATTTAACTTTAATAGTCTCTTGATTACATTGATTGTGCTCCTTTTACTTTCTTTTCTTCTTTTTAGTAATTAATGCCAAGAACAGGCCGTAAGTCCAATAACAGTCCCGAGAAAGGAAAAAATGAGAAAATGAGGGAAGTTTGAGTAGAAAGGGAGAAAAGATCAAATTTGTTGATCTTAGACTTAAAAGTTGACAAATTGTAGGATTCAGGGAAAGTAGTGGGTGGCAATGAGTTCCACAGTTGAGACGTTCTAGGAATGAAAGATGACTTGTGAGATAGAGTTCGTGTATTAGGAAGTGTAACTTGGAAAGGATGTGAATAGGTAGAGCTTCTGGTGGTTCGAACATGCCTCACTGGATCTGGAGTAATATTCTTGATTTCATGAGAGCAATGTCCATGAAAATAGTGGTAGAAAATGGAAAGATCTGCAGCAAGACAACGATGGGAGAGAGAATGCAGAAAATTAGTGAGGTTTGGATTGTTGATGAGACGAATAGCTTTAGACTGGATCCTGTGCAGGAGATGGAGAGAAGATTTAGGAACACCACCCCAGACATGAGAGCAGTACTCCAGAGAAGGACGAATCTGAGATTTATATATAGTTAGTAGTTGGGAAGGTGAGAAATAGCCACGGGCTCTAGAAAGAAAGCCAAGTTTCTGAGATGCATGCTTTGCTATGGAATTGATATGGGGTTTCCAAGTGAGATTAGATGAAATAGAAAGACCAAATTGAGTGATAGAAGATGAAATGTCCAGTTTTTTGCTGTTCATGAAAACAGGGGGGAAATCTTGGTGATGTTTACGTGTTACGACAACCTGTTTTGTCTTTTCTTCATTAAACTTAACAACGTTGTTACTGTCCCACTTCTCTACATTTGTCAAGTCATCAGTGAGAAGTGAGGCTGAAGTGTTACGATATGTTGAAATGTTAAAATAGGCAAGGTGTTGAGGATTGGATGACAAAGAGGAACTTAAATAAGTGTCATCAGCAAGGGGAGAAAATACTGGAAGACGTAGAGGAATGCAGGTCATTTATGAAGAAGATGAAGAGAACAGGAAAGAGAACAGAGCACTGAGGTACACTTGAGTTGATAGAATGAGGAGTAGAGAGGTAGCCATCGACTCTCATTGAAATTGACCTATCAGACAGAAAGCTAGAAATCGATTTAATGAGGGAGTGGTGAAGACCAAACATTGGCAGTTAGCAAGAAGACCTTTGTGCCAGACCCGATTAAAGTCCTTGGAAATATCAAGAGAGATCATTCTACTCTCACCCTAAGATTCTAGAGCAGAGAACCAAGCATGAACAGCATAGGCTAGAAGGTCAGCGGTAGATCTGGCTTGTCGACACCCATATTGATGATCAGAAAGAAGGTTGTTTGTTTCAAGGAAAGCAAGCAGTTGTTTGGTGATAGTGGTCTCCATATTCCTAGAGATTAGAGATGTGATTGCAATAGGGCGATAGTCTGAAGGGTCAGACTTGTCACCTTTTTTGTGGATGGAAAAATGTGGGCGAGTTTACAAGAGGAAGGGAAAATACCATGATTGTAGGAAAGTTGGTAAAGCTTGTTGAGAACATGGCAAGTTCAGGGGCACAGAACTCTAGAACTATAACAGCTATACCATCAGATCCACTAGTTTTGGAGATGTTGAGCTGAAGAAGGACTTTCCAGACTTTGCGTGTAGAGAACTTAATAAGAGACATTGTCATGGTGGATGTGGGGTAGAGAGGAGCTTGGAAATCTTGGTCATCAAGACTGGAATTGGAAGCAAAGTTGATGCGAAAAGGTTAGCTTTAAAGAATTGAGTACTTGAAGATTTGCCAGAGTTGTTACTTAGAGGTGGAAAAGAAGAGTGGCAAATGTTGTGTAAGAAAACTTTGGCTAAGAACGAGAAGGAGCGAGATCCTGTTTCATATGAAGCTGTTTTATTGCTGATACGCTTGACAAAAGAGGATTTGGCATGATTGATAGTTTTGGAGCATAGATTACAAGCGTGTACAAATAAAGCTCTTTAATATGGAGTTTGGTGTAGTTTCCATTGTTTAAAGCGGTGGTCTTAATGTTTGACAGCTTTTGCACATTGGGAAGAGAACGACTTTGGATATGAATTTTTGCCAGGTATACAGGAAGTTGGAATGAAAAGATCCATACCAAGTTGAATTGCGTTAGTGATAAAGATGGCAAAAGAGGGAGGATCGTTAGACGAGCCAGAATACTAGGGAAAAGCAGCGAAAATATTTCGAAGAGAGTCCCAGTCAGCTTTGCTATAATGGAAAGCTTTTTGAGAAGAGTAAGATCTATCCTGGTGGGTGATAAGGCAGTGGTCAGAGTTACCAATTGGAGAAACTAGAACAGGGTTAGAGAAAATGTCTGGGTGAGATGTAAGAAACAGATCGAGTGTATTAACTTTGTCCCTGAGCGATCAAAGATAAGTGTTGGTTCTTATATCAATTGTCACAGGTTATTCACAATGGCAAAGGCCTCTGCATCACGACCAGCAGGGCTAGTGACATTTAGAGAGTGAGTAAGCCAGTTCGGATTGTAGACATTGAAATCACCAAGGACTTTGATGTCAGAGCGTGGAGATTGAAGAGTAAGTGTGTCAATTCTTGTAAATAGAAGGTCAGTTAGAGGTTTATGGTTAGTTGAGGCAGATGAGCGATATAGGGTGCAAATGAAGTTTGAAGTGTGATTTAGGGAAATTGTCATCCAGCTGAGGTGAAAAACAGCATTAACAAGATCAAATTGAGGTAGAAGAGAACTTTGTACAGAATTATATATACAGGTGCGGTTACATGTGATAGGATCTGTCTAATTAACATTGTTCATTTGAAGAGTCCTAATGAGAAAAAAACTCTTTTGTGTACACAAGATTGGGTTTTGAGCCTTGATGTAAACAGATTCCATAACATTTAAGTGAAAGAACGATCTTGCTTGCCCAATGATCCGAAAATTGTCGTCTGTAAATGTTTTGGCGTATTCTGGATTTGCAATAAGGTGTTGTCCTATGCCTGACTCACAATTAATTTTAGAATCGTTCTTTTTACATATAGACAAAGATACGTCCTTTTCGAGATGAAAAAGAGTAGCTAAACTTGCTAGTTCAAAGCTATCTTCCAAATTACTGATGTGTTATTGCAGACATGAACGTTGCTCAAACATCAAATTTTCTATCATTGTGGGTGGCCACCCCCTTTGCTCCTCCTGGCTACTCCACTGTCTGACTATGGAATGATGTATCAATGGTAACTCAAGGGCGATGTGTAGCTAAGCGTAGGGAACCCGTTTAAAATGCTTTGTCCAATTTGGAGGCCTAAGCCCCGTAATTTTTTTGCTTTTCAAAGTTGATTCACTGTGTTTCAACTGCTTTGTATTGAACTGCTATGATAAAGTTTTTCACTGCTACATGGGTATTGAGAACTTACCTCTTGATTAATTATAGTTTATGATACTAAAGCTAAGTTATTGGGTCTTTAATTTTGAGAAAATGGATGTGGTTATAACTAAGTCAATCTCAATTTATGTCATTGCCCCAAGAGCCTTCCTTGTTGAAGTTATTAGAAATAATCTCTTCGGAAGCCATGAGTGATTGTACATGATGTATGCCCAATTTCATTCTGTTTACTAGTACTTTCAGTAGTATTTTGCTGTGACTCCTGATACTTATTGTTCGATAAGACCCGCAGTTATTTGCTTTAAGCCTTTTGGGAATTTATATAAATGTAGATTCAAGAACTTCATGAACAATGTCATCATCCTTGTAAATTTGATTGAAAAGCGTCTCAAGAATGAAGTAGTATCTCCTAAGTATTAAAAACCTCAACAGCAATTTAATCATTACCAACTGCTTTCCCTCTTTTCACACTTTCCATTGCTCTGCGAATTTCGTCCTTCAAAATGATTTCGCTTGTGAAATGTTCGTCTAACATTGTGGTTTCGCTATCTCTATTTTCATCCCCATAAAGGGCGCTAACGTACTCCTTCCATCTCTTCATTATATTTTGTTTATCTGGAATGGTTCTTCCTTATTGGTCTTTTATCATATTCCATCATTTCTGTTTTTCTATAGTTCTCTATTAGCCTGTTTAATATTTTGATGAAATTCTTTGGGACATATGATACTCCGTGTTTCAATTTCTTGACACTTTTCATAGAATTCATTTTACTTTGCATACATTTCTCTTACTCTTTCATGAAATATCTAGTATTTTTAAGTGGTACTTTTCATCTTTCTTCCATTGCTTCTAATATTTCCTCTGTCGTTAGAGTTTGCCTGTTATTCCTTTTCTTTGGAAAAAATTTTCTTTGATGTAATTACAAGCCACTGCCATAGTCTCCACTTTGCCATATTCTATAGTCTAAGACTGAGTTTCTCATCCTACCATTCAAACGGATGCAATCAATTAAATTCCTACCTTCTGGACCTCTCCAAGAGTAATATCTAACATTTTTATTCTTAAAACATGTATTCGTGGTTTTCATTCTGTTTAATTCACACCAGCTTATGAAAAATACACCTATATTACTTATAGTTATGCTCCTAATCGAGGGATATGACATTTTTCGTATCTCTTCATCTTCGGTTTGCTATATGTTTCTTTTTGACTGTCCTTCAAATTCATTTGCGTTACGTTCTTAGAATGCAGTTTACTTCATTTATTGGCTATGGGTTCACAATGGTAAAGAAGCCACTGACCACTTGCTTGCCCGAATTTCTTATGCTTATTAGTAGCCTCGTACTGTACACGTTCAACAGGCGGTTTTGTAAGAATAGGAAAGTCATTTTCACAAAAGATCAGGTACATATGTATGTTTGATATGAACAAGAGAATTGTGGATTCAGATCTCCATCGTTAAGGTCAAGTAGTGGATAGTGGATGAAGAGAGCAAATTTATGAGCTTTTGTATGAAACAAGACTCGAGTCCAAGTGTCCTAAAGTGGAATAAGATGTCATATTTTCTTCCAGCAAAGAAATTATGTGTTATTTCTCGGTGATCTTAGCAGTTTCAATTTAGTTGAAGAAATCTATTCTGTCTTTTGGGCTTCAAATGCAAATTGTGCTCGCCTACCAGAATGGATTGAAGCTATGTTTATAACCTGCTATTAGATTCAGCATAAAATTCAGATAGCTGAGTCATGTGTTTTTGTAGTTGAAAGCTTACTATGCTGCTTCAACACCCCTGAAAAATCGTCTCAGAGAGAGTGCATGCACCCATCTCCCAGACAGTATCATACTGCAATTGCTATGGTTAACGACAGGATACTATAAACTATTCTTGCTGCATGGGCTACAGCTACTCTGAATGTGAAAGTGTTATTGACTTTGAGGCAATGAAGCAGCTTATCATGCACCAGCCGTTCCAGTACAATGAAGAAAAGCTACATGAGAGAAATCGGCCTATAATTTTTTGCATCATTTTTGGTGCCCGATTTAAAGATTGGAGTCACTCTTGGTAGTGTCTAGATATCTGGAAAAATGCCATTCATCACCGAATCATCAAGGGCTTTGTAATTTGATCTTTAATATCGTTTACCATGGTGATAAGTACCTTATCAGGACCTGATGCTTTTCCTTTTTTTAGCTGATTAATGGCATCCAGAATGAAATTTACATTAACAGTTCTAAATACCATATTATTTGATTCAGTGGTGATGCTCTGAAGACAATCATCATCACTTTGATCCTCGATGTTTGGGCGAGCTTAGGCCCTACGGAAGTGAAATTATGGACAAAATGCCTGAAGAATATCAGGCTTCCTTGTTTAGTCTTTTCCTTCCAATTTAAGACTCGAGGGAATATCTGATTTTGTGTTTTTATCTAAGACTTCTCTTATTGTCTTCCACATATTTTGAATTGTTTGCCATTGTCTTTGATAAGCCCACTATAATGATCCTGCAGGGCAATATGAATCTTTTTTTGTTATACAAGTACGTAGCTTCTTGTACGTAGGCCAAATCTCCGCGTGACCCTCAACTATCTGCTTCGCTCTATCACGTTCCTTCATCAGGTTTCTAAGAGGAGAGAACCAAGGGACATAACCACTGCACACCCTTTTTGTCATAAGGGTGCATGGAGACTCTTGACTGATTCAAACACATCCTGAAATGTAGCCGCAAATACCAGCAAGCCCACCTTCAAATGGGCCAAGAATAGATTCCCAATCAATCCATTGTATATTCATATGGGAACGCGTTTTTTCATAATTTTTCTTGTTGGAAGTATCAACAAATCTTCTTTCCTTTTTCTTCAGTCTCCAATTACCGATTTTCCAAATTGCATACGCCAGATAGTGATCAACCACTTCTATTTAGTGACACCCGCCTGTGCAATATACTTTGAGCAGGAGGTAGAGAAATGATCTAATATTGTCATGTTTTGCTTTGCTCTCCAGTTTCCGTTCTTGTATTGGCAATTCTATTATAATCTTTAATCACATACGTGATATTCAGAATAAGCCAGTCTTAACTTTGCATTGGTATTTGGCTATCTTTGAATTCACTGTTTGTCTCGCTAAAATTATCTCCTTTCAACCAATTCACTCAAAACCCTGGCCAGTTTCTCAAATGTTTCATCATCGAACTCAGAGGTTGATGGACGATATCAGCATACAAGAAGAAAAGGTCTTGCATGACTTAGGGATACATTGACAGACAGCAGTTCAAGATTCTCACTCTTTATTTTAATTTTGGGGCTCTGGGAGACTGCTCCTAACAAATATGGAAACCCCGCCTGCATTAAAATTTCTGTCATTACGAAACATTCTATATCCTTCTGTCCAGAGGTTCAATAGAAGCACTATCTAGACGGGCTTCACGTATGCCTATAATACCAATTTCGTTCTCCTTAAGACAGTTTTCTAATTCATGTCTATGCTTTCTAAGGCAGACAATATTTAGGAAAACAATTTTAAGATGATTTCTTTTCCTTACACAATTTCCTTATCTCTAATATTTCTATCTTCCAAGCTCGACAACCCCTACCAATTTTTATGAAGCTATTTAAGTTACCTGTGCATATACATACACCACCATTGTCTATGTGTAGTCTATCAGTTGTCAGATTAATGTAAATGATGTACTTATTTTCGATAAAATCCATACCTTTTTGACTTGTGCTTCAGGGAGTAGTTCATTCACCTTTTGGGTTTTGGTGTTCAGTCGTCTTTTCTTATAAATTTTGATGAAAATGCTAGTTTTGCAGAGGTTTTTTCAGCTTGTATCTTTCAAGTATACTCACAATCTCATTTGCTAGCTTCTGTGGCTAGTAACTTTTCACGTTATTCTTTCCCACATGCAAAACGATAACATCAGCATCTGTCTTCACATCTTTTGTCCTTGTCTGCTCAATTCGCAATCCAAGCTTAAGTTTTCCTTCGATATCATGATAATTGGTTGATAATTTCTCCCCTTTCGTATTACGAAGCTGTGAGTCGCCTTCTATCAGCACTTTAATTTTCTCTGTATTCTGGGCTTCTGCTTTGCTGTTTCTACGTTTGGTACCACCTGATACGGTTTAACTTGCTTGTTTTTGCCTATGTTACTTGTGTCTTGCTGCTCATCCAGCCGGTTTATTGCTTTGTTCTTTTTTCTTGCTCTTTGTTCCCTTTCTGAGATGTTTTCTTGTTTAACAGATTCTGTATTTGCTTCTTTGTGTTGCTTTTCAGCAGTTTGAATAAGATCAAATCTCTTTGTTATGGCTCTCATTCACTGATTACCTCTATCTCCACTTTGGTTATGGTATGTAAAAGAATTTCCAACTTTCATTTCCAGTTCATGATTCCTTTGCAGGAGAGAAAAATTTTCACTCTTTTCCCTTTCCAGCTGGGTGAGGTTGTTTGGAAATTTACCGCTCTAAATACCCACACACTCAGCTTGCAAAGCGATGAAGCCAATATTGGATGTGAATACCAACCTTCTGGCAACCCTGCTGAGTGCTCTCTTTTGTTATGGCCTCACAACAGTAATTCATACATAGCAAAAACGCTTCAGACAACCGAAGAGCCTATTTGAGAATATGGCCATGCTGATCAACCTCATAGTTTTAATGGAGTACGGATAAGCACTGTTTTTCTTTTTAGGATGAGGCAATACTCACAGCTCCAAAAGGTCCTAGATGCAATTTGGTTGTTATACATTTTGAGGATTCATAATCTGTTTATACACACTCTGAAAAACGCATTGAGTTAGGTATATCATTTTCTCCAGTTTTCTTCGTCACCAAACAAAAGATACTTAGAAAGTAGAATAATCTAGAAAGAACATTTGCAATAATTATGGCTTTATCTTGAACCAAATTTTGTGTCAAAAATACAACACTTCACACTGCCATTAGCATCCTGTGTAATGGAAATGTCCGTCTGATGCCGTGGGCCTGATCTTTTCACTTCTAGTTTTTCTCGATTACTAAGAGCCCATTCCACTAGGGGTAAATGTGGCTTAAAGTTGACATAATTTTGAAGTCAGCCCAATTTCATTTTAACTCATAGTGGAAACTGGAGAAGGATGCAAAAATCATGCTGGTTTTCATGCAGAGTTGTTGACATATGTCTAATTGGAATCAAAAGGTTTGATTCCAAGCCCACAAGACAACTGTCACAGAGGGCACCAGCGACTCCTTTGCATGCTAAGGTGTATTACGAAGGCAATTGGTGCTAGAATTCAAAGTTTTGCTTTTCCTTGGTAAAGTCTAGTGTTTAGCAATATGATTGTCACCGCCCATCAAATACACATAGTATCAAAGAAAAAGGCTAAACCATAGTGATACGCAAAAGTTATATAAAATGCTTTAGATTTAGAAAATTATCAATGAGAAGAGAAGAAAAATGATGTAGGATTGATTTTCGCTTTTCCAAAGAGTGTATCCCATTTAATTGGAACGTATTTAACAAATGGCTGTGGGATGGGAAGCTTGTAGAAGAGATGGGCAAGGGGCTCATCTCCCCTTCCTATTTTGTAAAGGGAGCTAGTTTCCTACTGTTTTCTAGGTAATTTTGATGCGATGCATTTCTGGAGTCCATTATGCATTCAGAGATTTTTGCTTGCCACAGATTCCAGCCAATTTCTTGCCACAAAAGATTAGCCAGCAAGTTGAGCTGGTTAAACGTGGTCCACCTTGACATAATAGAACTCATCAAAACTGGATAAAATACAAACTGCGAGGTGAAATAAGTTCTTTCCCATCCATGTAGGAATATTAGTCAAAGAACCTGTTCGAGAGCGCACTCACAAATGTCATTGTTGACGAGAATCTGATACCTGTATTTAAATCCTCAAAGAAATACTAATCTCATATGATCGCATATCTCCACACTCCAAGTCAGAAAGAATATGAGCAAGAAAACCAGAATGTTAAATTAGTAAAGTAAGTGAAACAACATGGAAGGAATAGTTGAGTTCTTACTTCACTTACAACTCACCTTATGTTCGAGTCTCTCTCTCAACAAAGCCATGTAACTTGAAATGAGGTCAGAATAAATGCCTTTGCTCTTCTGGGAGCTTCCTGATATTGTCCTGAGATAACTAACCTCATAGTTCCTAGACAAGCTTTATAGGAATGGGAGGCAATGAAAAGTTTTTGGCAATATAATTGATGCCTTTGTTCCCTGGCTTTGTAATAGCACACAGGTAGATTAATGCAGTTAATTATTGTTTCTATATTCTAGTTTGGCGAAGTTTGTTCTTTCACAGTCTTATTTTTATGTGCTCTCTTGTCTTATGTCTTTTATTGTCTCTTTCCGGGGTCTAGCGTGTTTCTAATTTGATTTTTATACATATGCTTTGTTCTGATTCTGGTTGCCTCATTGTTCGGGGAAGTACCACTAATCTATCTATTGGTGCCTTTAGTGACTTTGTCTCTTTCAGCACTAGGATAGAGATTCCGGGTCTTTTGGTTGGTACAGTTACTGTGATTAGTCACAGTGGGAAGCTGTTGGGCTTATTTCATCCCTTGCCATGCCTGAGGGTACCGTTGGAAAAGGTGGACTGCATGCCTGCTTCCACATAGTACGGAGGCCCAAGCCCATTGGTAGCGCTTTGGGAGGCTGCCTCATCAGCTGGTGTATAATCTCAGGCTGTCTGCTATGCCAGTGTGCGACTGGAGCCACTCCTAGCTCGCATTTCCGGGGGGCACATCTGAGGACAGAGGATAGCTATGGGAATTTTCATAGGCTCACTGACGAATGCTGCCTCTATCACTTTGAGCAACCCAATTATAACTCACTCATTTTGTATCCATACTATGCCTCTCTCTCACATAGATATTAGCTGTACTGCAGTTACCAATGTGGCACATTCTAAACTCTTTTTCATCTCATTTCGCAATATTTGTGGAATATCTTCCAATCTTAACTATACAAACCAATATATCCAGTCCTCTAACCCTCATGCACTCTTTCTCACCAAAACTAAAATCAAACCACTGGAACCAAATGACAACTCCATTCTCTCTACTCATCTAAAATTCCCTGGATATGAGCTTTTCTCCTCTTTCTTCCCAAATGGTGATGTTTTTCCATATGTCTGCTCTGATGTACAATGTTCTCCTCTACCTCAATTTGACCTTATTAATCCTGGTTTTCAACTCACCTGGATGACAAGCTCCCTGCCTCAAACTTCAAAATTCATTTGCACCCTATACCGCTCACCTAACTTGACTAACCATGAATTTCTAGTTGACCATCTATCTAAGACAATTGACACAAATACTCTTCAATCTCTGTGCTCTGAGCTCACAGTCCTTGGTGATTTCAATGTCTACAATTGGAATTGGCTTACCAACTCTCCAAATGTCACCAGCCCTGCTGGTCGTGATGCACAGGCATTTGCCATTGTGAATGACCTGTTGCAATTGATATCACAACCAAGACGTAACCCTGATCACTCAGGGGACAACGCTATATTATAGATTCTCCTCTTATTAACACTGGCCACTGCCTTATCACGTTACAGCTTAACTTTGTCTCCCACCAGGATAGATCATCCTCCTCTTAAAGAGTTTTCCATTATAGCAAAGCTGACTGGGACCCTCTTCAAAATATTTTCGCTGCTTTTCCCTAGTATTCTGGCTCGTCTAACGATCCTCCCTCTTTTGCCATCTTTATCACTAACGCAATTCAACTTGGTATGGATCTTTTCATTCCAACTTCCTGTAATCGTGGCAAAAAGTCATCTCCAAAGCCGTTCTCTTCCCAATGTGCAAAAACTGTCATTCTGTGGTGAAAGTAGAGTGATCTCCCTTGATATTTCCAAAGCCTTTGATCGCGTCTGGCACAAAGGCCTTCCCGCTAAATCGCCAATGTTTGGTCTTCACCACACCCTCATTAAATAGATTTCCAGCTTTCTATCTGAAGGTAAATTGCAATAGACAAATTTGGCTCTTTGGTCACGTGACCTGAAATGAGTGTTTACATATGAACTCAAACAAAGATGGCCACTTCGAAGAGATGTACTTGCTGCAAGTCTCATGCTGAATGTTGTATTTGTTGGAGAATTGATTAATATAAATGGACAAAATCTCTTGTAGGGGCCCCTAAGTTTGTTCCCAGAACTTGGTCTGAATGACTAGCTGGCTACTGGAGGAAAAGGGGACACTGGAGTGAAGAGCTGGAAGTTTTTTACAGAGGCCTACGTTCACGAAATTGTGATCGCAATAGATAGTCGTTCTCACGTAATTATTCGAGCTCAATGTTTTCAATCAATGACGAAAAATGAAGATCCACATACAATACCTGTTTGTGCACAATCTGCTAGTTTTGCACAAGTAAGTAAAGCACATTTTTCCTGTAAAACCGGGAGTGGGGGCCACTGCAATCATATGTTTGCGCTCCTTTTCCAACTCAATGAATATTCATGCAGTGAACTGAAATCTATCCCTATAGACGGTACTTGTACAAGCAGAACGCAGAAATGGCATATACCAAGGGCAACTAAAGTTGCTTCATTTCCTGTGATGGGGACTCCTTTTGTAAATGCTGCCACCGACAAAAATACTGAGGAGCGAATGAGAAATCCAACGAGGTGTAAATTGTATGAAGCTACATTTGGAAGGAAATCTCCTCCTAGCTCGGACAGCATCATGAAGCAGGTTTCACATCTCAAAAGATTGGAAAACCCACCACTCTTTTCTTACCTGTTGTCTGATCAAGAGCCCTTGGTCCAAGTTAACACAGCGTTAGGTGATTTTCCTATGGGCTCATGCCTTTCTTATCAACTTTGCGACTTTGGGAGGAAAAAGACAAGGTTTCAGTGTCCACCAGTGCAAATGGTAGAAAATTCAGTTGTTTGCCTTCATTTTGCTGATGTTACATGTGTACCAAAAGGCACATATTTTGATAACAATATTCTGATGTTCCAAGAATGGGAAGAATGGGTAGAAAGAGAAATAAGCATAACTGTTGCTGAGGCATGGGAGCTTGAGAAAAGAACTGTGTTGCAGGGAGGTTGTAAAGAATGGGCTGAGCAGCACAAGACAAGAATAACTGCTTCAAACTTTGGGAAAATAAATCAACGAATAAAAAAGCCATCTAAGGCAATGCTATCCACTATTTTTTTCCACCTTATTTTTCCAAAGTAGCATCAACTGCTCATGGCAGATCAAAGTAAAAAAGCTTGCAAGGAGCATTTATGCCAGTAGGATGCAAGGGAAGATAAAAAAATTTTTGTGTATTTGATGCTGGGATTGTTGTTAACCCTGCCTATCCTTATATTGGAGCCAGCCCTGATAGCAAAGTCTTCAATCCTAGTATCAGCCCACAGTATGGTCTATTAGAAGTCAAGTGTCCATTCAAGCAACGTGCCAAGACCATAGAGGAGGCACTAGCAGGTCCAGATTTCTACCTGTTATTCCAAGAAGAGAAATATCTGCTAAAGAGGAATCATGCTTGTGGTTATTTTGAGCAAGTGCAAGGCCAAATGGCACTCAGTGGCCTGAAGTGGTGTGAATTTTGTGTATTTCTTTTGGAGTCAAATGAGATGTGTGTTGCAAGAATTGAATATGATAAAGACTATTGGGAAGAAAAAGCTCTTGCCAAAACTCAGCAACTTTTATTTTCAATATTGTGTAGAATACTTAATACCAAGAATGTGAATCACTCAGTTAAGACTGATAGTAATAAGATGATTATTAAGGATAATGTTAAATCTTTTATCATACACAGCCAACAGAGAAACAACACTTTTGCAAAACTCCTTGCACATTTTTAGTTCCTTCTAAGATACTTTATAACTGCAAAGTAGCATATTATTGCTGTTGTTTCACATATATCTATGATATGAAAATTTAAACATATTTGTTGTTCCTTAGCTTTAGTCCATCATATATCTATTGCAGACTAGGTAGTGTTTAGACAAAGGCCAAGGTCTATTAATTCTTCATCAATATCAAAACCTTTATCTGCCATGATATTTTCTCCAGGTAGGATCTCAGAGGTTTGCAGCTTCTGCTTGAGAATTTCTAAAAATCCAGATCTCCCTACTATCTTTACAGATAGTAGTGTCAAAAGTTCAGTGTCTTCAAAGACCCTGCTCTGAACTAAACCCTGTGAAATGTGTAAATAATTTCTCATGCTTTTTCGCTGTTGTACATTTTGAAATGAGATGGCTTAAAGAAATGCGTGCGTGCATGGAAAATTGTCCACTTCATCATTACAGTCTTCGTTTACGGTCTGGGTCTTTTGTGATAGCAGTCTAGCCTCTCCAGGAGATAATGCATCTCCTTCTCCCTCAGACACAGTGTCTGTAGCTTCGTCATCATGTAAGCGACAAGCTTCCAATTGTTTAAGTGTTTGTCTTCCTACTGTATCTTCTTTACAGTCACACTTTGCTGTTGTCCATTCGAACCTGCTTGGAACTGAAGTTGATTTCAAACGTTGTACCTTTGCAAGTGGGTCGATGAAATCATTTTTGGTAAAATGAACGGAGCAGATTGTTGTGTGCTTTGTGATGCTGAAATACTTTTGGGTCGCGTTTCGTCTTTGTTATTCAAATACTTAGCCTCGTCTTGTCATTTAATGGCAAACTGTAACAGGAAATATTCTTTTTGATATCTGAACTAATAGTGTATCCTCCAGCGCAAAAAAAGTGCGGCATTTCGATAAGCGAACAAACTTTCCTTGTAGAAGTCGACGTTCAAGCAAATTACGCCACGATCACCAGAGTGTCAACACCCATTTCAAGTCACGTGACTTTTGGACAACAACAGAGCCGAATTTTCCTGTTAGAGTCCATGGCTACCTCGCTACTCCTCATTCTATCAACTCAAGTGTACCTCAGTGCTCTGTTCTCTCTCCTGTTCTCTCCATCTTCTTCATAAATGACCTGCTTTCCTCTAAATCCTCCAGTATTTTTTTCTCCCATGCTGATGACACTTACTTAAGTTTATCTTTTTCATCCAATCCTTAACACGTTGCCTATTCTAATATTTCACCATATCGTAACACTTCAGCCTCAATTGTCACCGATGACTTGAAAAATGTAGAGAAGTGGGGGTAGTTACAACTTTGTTAAGTTAAATGAAGAAATGACAAAACAGGTTGTCATATCACGTAAACATCGCCAAGATTTTCCCCCTGTTTTCATGAACAGCCATAAACTGGACATTTCATCTTCAATCACTCAACTTGGTCATCCTATGTCATCTAATCTCACTTGGCAACCCCATTTCAATTCCATAGCAAACTATACATCTCAGAAACTTTGCTTTCTTTCTAGAGCCCGTGGCTATTTCTCACCTTCTCAACGACTAGCGACATACAAATCCCAGATTCGTCCTTCACTGGAGTACTGCTCTCATGTCTGGGGTGGTGCTCCTAAATCTTCTCTCCATCTTCTTGACAGAGTTCAGTTTAAAGCTATCCGTCTCATCAACAATCCAAACCTCACTAATTCTCTACAGTCTCTCTCCCATCTTCATCTTCTTGCAGACCTTTCCATTTTTACTGCTATTTTCACAGACATTGCTCTCAGAAAATCAAGAATATTATTCCTGATCCAGTGAGTCGTGTTCGAGCCACAAGAAGCTCTACCTATTCACACCCTTTCCATGTTACACTACCTAATCCATGAACTCTGTCTCACAAATCATCTTTCATTCCTAGAATTTCTCAACTGTGGAACTCATTGCCACCCACTACTTTCCCTGAATCCTACAATTTTTCATTTTTTAAATCTAAGATCAACAAACATGATCTTGTCTCCCTTTCTACTTAAACTTCCCTTCGTTTTCTCAGTCTTTCCTTTGTCGGGGCTTTGTTATAGGCCCTATGGCCTTTCCCCGAATCTACTTACAAAAAAAAAACATTTTCTGCTGTTTACTGCTCAGTACCCTTTCCTACATTGGCTAGGTTTATTGTCCATTTGGAAAGGCCGTTATGCCTTATATACTTCTTTATTAGTCTTATCTGCTTTCATCTTCTTAGGCTTATTTCTCATTATTTCTTCTACGTTGTGTTGCTATGTATTTTCTATATTTTATTTCCCAGCAGGTGATACTTTGTTTTTTGTTTTTTGTTTAAAGGAAAACGACAAATTAAACTACCATTTCATCCCTACAAGCCTGTTTCTTGGTTTCCCACTCATCAGAGGATCCATGAAATATATATATATATATATATATATATATATATATATATATATATATATATATATATATATATATATATATATATATATATATATATATATATATATATATATACAAGGTATTCATAAAGCTCCACTATCAGAGATAATTTAGTAGAATGGTCTTCCAAACGGTTTTCAATGTAGGAGGTCTGGGGTCTTGTCCCAGATGAAGATTGAGGTAGCCCTCTCAAATGAATTATTCTTGTAGTCACTATTTACTTCATGCTGAGAGGGAAAAACTGATGGGAAATGTTCTAGTCATGTGCTAGAATTGAAGTTATGACTCAAGTGAAGTTAAAACATTGGTCAAGAAATGCAGCAACTCAGGAATCTGAGAGAAGTTAGAAAATTCAAACCTGTTAGGAAAAGACTATGTCCAACATAGCCTTTCCATAAATGTAGAGGCGCCTGTATGTGGCGAAGCCAGGGTTCTGGGCTTTCAAACAGGACGTATTGATGCGATGTATGTGCCTCCACAGAGGTAGATTTTGGCTTTCAAAGTTCTCTCAAGAAGAGAGTTGTTTTAGAGAAGTCTCTATGTAAATAAGTGAAGCAAATGTAGAATTTGTTTTAACCAACTTGTCTATAACATCATAAAATGCTGCTTTTCAATATAGTAAAGATAGAATTAGACATTGACTTGAATATGTCCTGTCAAAAGTAGCATGATGAATGGTTCAGGAAACGTATCGGCCATCTGAGAAAGTGTTTGGCACCAAGGACACTTCATGTCCTCTGCTCTCCAGGCCTAAAAGGCTTGAAATTTCCTAATGCCATTGGATTGTCTGACTGGATATAGATTTCAGTTCGTTAGACCAAAGGCTCTGGCTATTACTTGCATGGATTTACACTCATTGTCTTTTTGCAGAAATGGATGATTTTGGGGATATACACAAGGGATGTCTCTGCAATCTTGATAGTTTCTGCATTAGATGCTCATTAAGTGCTATTTATTTTGCAATCTGTGTGGTACATTTAATATCATCTGTTCCCCTGCTGCACAACATATCTTTAATTGAAATTTTTATCGCCTCAAAAACTGTCTGATAAAGATTGGCTTTATCAAAAAGGATTACTCCAAAACAACCCCAGTGCAGCTCGGATTGAACAACAGACTGAAAAGTGATAGAAGATAAAGTCTAATGTCAACAAAATATCTTAGGGAGAAGACATGAATTTAAATTATGGTTCCTATGGCAGTTTTATTCTAGTGATCATAGACCTAGATTTTATGAATACATTAAATGCAGACTGGAAAGCAGCCTTTGAGATTGTAGATCAAATCGCTTTTCCAATGCTAGTTCATCCATCTATCTTTGTTCTTGAATTCCCTCAATACCAAACATTGTCCTCCAAACCTGCCATCAAACAGATTTTGCTATCAAGCAACATATATCGGAAATAGACTTTGACTTCTCTGACTGCTTTTCCTATCCATTCACTATTTTATTATCTTGTGATGACTCTATGTAAAGATAGTCAAATGAGGTTGTACTTTTGCATTTTGCAGATTCTTTAAAGTCAACATACAAAAGCAGTTATCAAACACATCGAATTCATGCTGTAGATGAAATGAAGAGAATCATCTTGAAAGAGGTAAAAATAACTGAGTTTGCAGTAACGCTGAAGTTAAGTCATACCCTGCCATCAGCTTGCACATACAAGGATGAAGCAAGACAATACTTAGAAAATCTCATTGGTGCTACAAGTAAGAAGGTTGACTTGTCTGGCTTATTTGATGAAGATAACCGTGTTATATTTGTTTGTGGTATTGCTGGTGTTGGAAAGTCGGTTCTTGCAAAGCAATTGGCATGTGAATGGGCAAATGATGTCATGTACACAGATTTCAAGTTGCTAATCATGTTTGAATGTCGAGAATTAAATAGATTTAAATCAGAGGAAAGGCCGGACCTCAATGGTCTTGAGCTAATTGATGAATTTTTAAAGAAAGAGCTGCATTGCACTTATGAGGATGGTGAGAAGATTATGTTTGTGATTGATGGCCTTGATGAACTGTATGATATAGACAAAGATAATTCTATCATTTGGGGACTCCTTGATGGAAGTAATCCAAGATATAGTCAATGCAAGTTTATCGTAACAGGAAGACCCTGTGTTGAATGCAACCTGGTCCGCCATGATAATGATGTGGGAGGAATGCGAAAAGTTGAGATTCAAGGACTAAGTGATGAGCAACTCAAGGTATATGTTGATAAGATTGCTCTTAATGAAAAGGATCGTAGTAGTATAGACAAGGCAATGAAGTCCACAAAAACTACCCTGCCTATCCTGCATGTGCCACAGTTTTTGAACACATTTTGTTGTGTTGCAATTTTGACAGAGGGACAAAAGATTCACTGCAAAGCAGAGCTCTACACCTGGACATTATATTTATTGCTGAAACAGCATGCTGAAATCGAGCAGTTATTTGAAAATCCTGCTGAGAATGTATTCAGGAGGTTTTCAAAACCTTTGATTGCTTTAGGAGAAATCTGTCACAAGCTGCTTATTGCCAATACAATAATCGTCAAAAAAGACAAAGCATTTGGATTTGATTCTAGTGGCACAACGAAAAATTTTTTCGAGAGCCTTTTTGTTGATGTACCAGATCCAATTTACAAAAAAGTTCAGTTCAAGCATTTATCACTAGTGAAATTTCTCTCAGCTTTGCATATTTGCTGCTCAAATGATCCCAAGGGGCTGATTAAAGATATTTTAAAGAAAAACTACATTGAACCAGTGATTCATGCTTGCGAACTTATTGCCAACATTGCATGTGAAGGAATAGATCAGACATTGCTATCAAACACAGCAAATTTGCAAAATATCGATCCATCAAACATTTTAAAATATACTTTGAAAGTCATAAGTGAGATACACGCAAATGCTGATCATGAAACAAGGTTTAAAAGATCACTGGAGGTACTTGCATGTTTTTTAACTAAAGGTGCAACAACAAAGAAGACTTTATTGTCATCCCTTGAAAAATTAAGCTGTGGACCCTTGTTTAAGTCAGTTGTTAAAGATAGCAACACCCTTTATGATATTAGTGAATATCTAAAAGCAGAAAACACTTGTTCAGAGAAAGTCCTTAAAAGAGCATTTAAGGGTATTGAAATTGGAGAGTTTGTTGTAGATAATATTCAAACTGTGGGATGTGCACAATACATGGGAATTGTTGACTTAGTTGACTTTAAATGCATGAAAATTGCCGTGAGTGATGTTCGCAGAGAAGTTGAGAAGATTGGTGGGGGAAGTTGTAGCTTAGTGTGGATTGAAGATTGTGAAGGAATTGAGAATGAAAAAAGCAAAGATCAATCAATGATGCAAAATTCTAAGGTGGATGAATTGGTAATTTGGAATTGTGAGTTGAACATGAATAATTTTATAAGCTCAATTGAATGGGGAACATCAAGTGGAAAGTTGATCTTAGATCAACTAAGAGTTGAGGATGAATGGTGGCAGATAATGGTGCAAATAATTGAAAGGGAGAAGAAGAAATTGGAAGGCTTGAAAATGAGGGAGTTGATTATGACTAGTTGCAAGCCGAAAATACCTGACAGGTTGCAGCAGAGGGTAGGATAATCTACTGTTTGTTTTAGTTGCTATTTATTCAAAGATAATTCAATTTGACTAACATGTTTAGTTGGTAAAGTTATGTGATTACTTTAACTAGTTCTAAAATATGTAAATATGGTAGCAGTACAGCATGACATTAGAATTTTCTACTAAGTAATCGAATAATTCATAATCACCACCCTGATTGTTCGTTTTCTAAATCTTTCTTCCATCCTCAGCCCTTATCCCAGCACCCAAATGCTGCTTTAAAGACTTTCATGTCATACATCAAGTTGTTTTTGAAGTTTCTTCAGTCAAGTGAGATTTGCTTATATTTTTCCAGCCAATTTTCATGAAATTATCTAGTCCCCCCCACTTATTTCTCTTTCCCCTTAATTCATTTGTTTTTCTTTTTTAGTATCATTTACGCAAAGTTTTATGGCAAATTAGGGTACTGCTGCATTCATTTTATTTTATGTCTAGTGAAACCCTGTTTTTGTTCTTTCCGTCCGTGTATAATCATTTAAAACCTTGTCTCACATTCAAATCCATCGTTTGTCAAATTTTGGAGTGTTTCCCATTCCCTGTCTATTAGCACCCCCCCCCATTTATTTGGAACTTGAGAGTAAGCAAGACAGAGTTGACATCTGCTACAAAGTAGCAGGGGTGGAAATGGAGCTATTTCTTTGGAGAGAGGGAGGACAAAGACACTGAAGTATTGGAGCAAAACGTTTTATGTCTACCCTAGTAGCGAGTCGTCAAATATTGCTTTGGGAGGCCAGGTGAATTTTGGCACCTCTTTGTTACCAAAATCTTACATCTTGAACTTCGAGCTAACATACATCTGACACTTAGATATTAAGAAACCACGGAGAACTTTACTGTTTATTCCCAGTTATGAAAGTCTTGCTACTATTTCCAGCATTCTTTGCACAGAAATAGACTTTATATAACATGGCTGGGGCTGTAGTATGACACCTACAGGTAGATCTCCACTACACAATTATTTTGATGAGCGTGATAAAAGTTGTAAGAAAATCTCACGATGACACAAGCACAGTGGGAAGCAGAATTGTTAATGAGATCTTCAATGAGATTCTCACGCACTTGATGAATAGTTGGACTGGTTTATTTCATCTAGTACTTGACAATCTATCTGATGATCCTGGCTCCATCTATTCATGTGTCATTGCAAAGTTTTTAGAAGATTGTCACAACCATAGTCTAGTAGAGGTCCGCCTTACTGCTTAAATTAATATTCTACCAGCCCTGAATTCCTGATCAGTTGGAGGAGTCTAGCAGCATTCTCCTTCTGGAAATTTTGAAAAATTGGTCTTCTGCAATCACGGGAAACACTTATCTTTCTGTGCATTCTCATATACATTTTTCTTAAATTTACATTGAAATTCTTCATGAATAACTAGAAACCAGTGGGTAGCTTTTGATTAAATTATTCCAATGTTTGCAGGGCAGGCAGAATATGGGTTTATTTTGGGGACTGAATGGTTTTGCTACCAAATGTACTTTTCACCCGCAAGCAAAGACAGCTCCATACTTAGTTTCTATAAATATTTGAAGTTTCTTTAAAGGCTTTCTACAGAATTTTGAACTAACAAATTACCATCATGTGCTGCAAGTTCCACTTTGTTAGCATGTTATGTTATGAAATTACAGTATTTTAGTATGCCTTGGATATTTCTTGTAACTTCATTGAAAGCAAAATTTTTTCCCCTTACTTTATTGCAAAAGAAAATGAGATTCCCCTTTTCTCTTGTATAATTTATTCCATTCCCCTTCAATTTCTCCTGCTCCCTCTGGCATACATAGTAAAAGTAGTAAGAGTGATACCTGTACTTCTATTTTTTGGAAATACAAATAACTTGCAAATTATTTTTATTCTTCAATTAATTTTGATTGCATTGAAATGCAATTATTGTTAGAATCACACTTGGCATAATGTTTATTAGCCTGAGTAGGCCCAGGCAAAACATGCACTATTGCCTGGTTATTGATCTCTAAGTAGACTTCAGGATCATACTGCTAGAGGCTATGAACTGCTAGGTTGGCTATATAGTCGTTCTAAATTTAGGTAAAGTTGGCAAATTTGTACTATATGATTTTAATGTTTTGGCCCATTGTATCAACTTCATGCTTGTTTTAGATACCATAAATGTTATTTGCATCTACTTTATCTTTATAGATTGTGCAATGTAAAGTAAAGCTCATCATTGATGGCAACATTTATTCCTCTTCAATAGTAAGCAATAATACTTCTATATTTACTACCTTTACTAGTTAATTCTTCAAGTTCTAGGGTAAAGCAATGGCTCCCACACTTGAGTTAACTATCGATATAAAGAGCTATGTGAAGGCAAAAATCTCTAATATTAGTTGGCTCTATTTAGAACATGGTGGTGGAGTGTTTTAACTTGATGATATGTTAGCATTGCTGCTGATGGTGCTTGTTTTCTGTGAGGCTGTATCAAAGGTAAGATATCTTAAGATATATTAAGGCTGTATTAAATTCTTTTAAACTTCATGTTATTCGTGAATCACTAAAATAATAATAAATTCATGCCTCGCACTAGATTCTAGGCAATATATAATTGGCTGGTCTACTAAAACTACTTAGAAATAAAAAGTACCAGTATGTAAAGAGAAGATCAATTGATCTAAAAAAATAATATTAACAATAAGAAAAGAATATATATATATATATATATAT
>OLMO02000324.1:1981951-1996144 GCA_900291935.2 Cassiopea xamachana
GAGAATGGCTGTCTCACAAGGATGCCAAATGTTTGAGACAAGACGAATTGGTGACCTGGTGAGGAAGAGACAGGACAGAAAGGAGCAACAAAGGACAACTTCAAAACATGTGGCCTGCCCTGCCTGCAGACAACTCTGTGCCTCGGAGTTCGGGCTCAGAAGCCACCAACGACGCCACTGAATCGTATTGTCGACGACGACAGCGATCCAAGAACATGCATGTATGAATATGCAATTTAGCTCTTAAAAGTATAACAAGGCTAGATCGGTCCACTTCTTGTTTCTACGGCAAAATATGAACTACGTTGACCTCACCGCAATGTTCCTAATTTTCTTGTTTAAGGACTTGTGGGCACTATTTTCAAAATCTACAATAATTGCCAAAAGTCCTTGAGACACATTCAAAAAAATTATGAAAAACTATAGGATTCTTATCATTTCACTCACTACATCTTCTACGCACCCCCTTCCCCTAATACAATGTTGGTTTGTTCCTGAAACAATTGGCGTTATTGTGCATAAAAAATTTTTCCGTTACAACGAGTACTTCTCTTAAAAAACAACATTCTGTAGGGGGGAGGAGGGGGACAATTATGCCGTCCAGATTAAAAATCTGCAAAGTGCCCTTGGACATTTGGCCAGTATTGTAGGTCTTTCGTAATGGTGAATATCGTGCCGGATGATGCTTGGTATATGCCAAGGACACTCATAGTTAGATTTACTATGTGAGTCAACTTTTGTTTAGAATCCCACTATAAATTCTAAAATATAGAGTGTTGTTGGGAGAAATCAAGGTAAAATCAGACCGAAGGGAGTCACCGGTGATTAGTGAGGTGATGGGAAAGATGGAAGATCAACTTATAATCGGCAGTGCTGTAAAGAAGAAAATGAGTTTGCAATACAAAGTAGGATAGAACTATGACGCCAGGTGTACCTTCAATCCTCTAGGTATGATTGACAACTGGAAACGACGCGTTGAAGCTTTTCAGGATGGGGAAAATATGAACAGAAAGTTTAATCAGAAAGAGATCATTTATAGAGATTCTTGCGAATTGGCAAATTGTTGTTTAGATACTTAATCATGAACTTGAATATGTTAGTAGGCATGTTCTGTTGCACAGTGGATCATAGGCTATGAGCTTTACTGTTGGAGAGCTTAAGAATGGAAGACATGATGAAGCCTTGAGATGTTAGTTCATGGTTGATACGATCTTCGTTGTCTTTTTGAATGGCAGTTAGAGCCTGTTTTGTATTTTACATTGATCATATTGAATATCACAGCCATTGCTAGTCACCGCCCACACTGCATTATTATCAAGTTTGGTCAAAGTGTTAAGAGCATTCTTAATGACCTTCTAAAAGTTAGTAAATTTAGTTGACGAACGGTAAATAAGGTTTATTCCATATTCAAATAGTATGTTGGTACTGCAGAGCTTTACTACAGCACGAAGAAGCGGCAACATTCTTTTCACATACTAAAAGCTTTTTTTGTCCGACACTCATCAGAGCATGAAAACGTCGGATAGTAACCTAGACGAACATGACACGAAAAAGGTGAACTAGGGAAGAATGTAAAGGAGTTTTATTTGCATTTTACTTTGCACTTAATAAACCTACAGCAAGAAATGTCACAGAAACAACTTTTTATATCTGAAAAACACATTCCAAACATCCATCAGATTATCTTGACTGCAATACGCTAGCAAATTTCCGTAGAGATATCCTTAAGAAGAACCGTTTTAGCGATACTGAGATAGAAGTGATCAAGAAAATAGTCTGTTGATACCAGCATGAGCAAGCGGCAACATTATTTTCATATACTTAAAAGCGTTACTTTTCATCCGACACTCAACAGAGTGTGAAAACGTCGGATAATGACCTAAAGCGTCAGACGAAAACAAAATTATTTCAAGTATGTCAAAATAATATTGCGGCTTTTTCGTGCTGTAGTAATGATCAAGAGAAAGGCTTTGGCTGAAACCCAAGCCAGCAAGAAAGGGATAGATAAGTCTCAAACCGAAACTATGAATGAGGTCAATGACTGGCAGAGAGAGAAGAATACGGAATTTTATGGAGGAGGAGAAGTCCGAGAAGATGCCAGAGAGGTTATCAATATTGAACGCGAAGAAAAAGATGGTGTAAACAGAACTGGAGCTTATGATCTAACTGTTGTAGAAAATAGCAGAACTTTGTTAAGTCAAATGAAAAACGGAATAATAAGAGAATATGCCAAAATAAAGAATATAGAAATGAAAGACAGACAGTCTCTAGTTAAGAAATCTTATTTGCAATTACAATTTATCTCCTGAAGAAACAGGAAGCCCTGATATACAAGAATCATTAAAACAGAAAATCCAACTGATAGCTCAACGAATTTGTAGGTATGAAAAAACAGCAAAATTCTTTTCACAAACTAAATTTTTTAAAGATGATCTAAAATAGCTTTTTTTGCTTTTTAATAAGTAATGTCGGTGAATGGCCGTAGAGCCTATAACAAATCCCCGACAAAGGAACAACTGAGCCAATGAGGGAAGTTTAAGTAGAAAGGGAGACACGATCACTTTTTTTGATGTTAGATGTAAAACATGACAAATTGCACGATTCAGGGGAAGTAGTGGGTGGCAATGAGTTCCACAGTTGAGAAGTTCTAGGAATGAAAGATGATTTGTGAGATAGAGTTCGTGGATTAGACAGTGTAACTTGGAAAGAGTGCGAATAGGTAGAGCTTCTGTTGGTTCGAACACACCTCACTGCATGAAGAAGACTGTTCTTGATTTCCTGAGAGCAATGTCCGTGAAAATAGTGGTAGAAAATGGAAAGGTCTGCAGCAAGACAACGATGGGAGAGAGAATGCAGAAAATTAGTGAGGTTTGGATTGTTGATGAGACGGATAGCTTTAGACTGGACTCTGTGCAGGAGATGTAGAGAAGATTTAGGAACACCACCCCAGACATGAGAGCAGTACTCCAGAGAAGGACGAATCTGAGATTTATATATTGTTGGTAGTTGAGAAGGTGAGAAATAGCCACGGGCTCTAGAAAGAAAGCCAAACTTCTGAGATGTATGCTTTGCAATGGAATTGATATGAGATCTGAGATTAGATGAAATAGAAAGACCAAGTTGAGTGAAAAAAATGATATGTCCAGTTTATGGCCGTTCATGAAAACAGGGGGAAAATCTTGGCGATGTTTACGTGATATGATAACCTGTGGTGTCTTTTCTTCATTGAACTTAACAAGGTTGTCACTACCCAACTTCTCTACATTTGTCAAGTCATTGGTGAGAAGTGAGGCTGAAGTGTTACGATATGGTGAAATATTATAATAGGCAAGGTGTTGTGGATTGGATGAAAAATATAAACCTAAATAAGTGTCATCAGCAAAGGAGAAAATACTGGAAGATGTAGAAGAAAGCAGGTCATTTATGAAGAGGATGAGCAGAGCAGGAGAGATAATAGAGCCCTGAGGTACACCTGAGTTTATAGAATTAAGATTAGAGATGTAGCCATCGACCCTAATTGCAACTGACCTATCTGATAGAAAACTAGAAATCCATTTAATGAGGTTGTAGTGAAGACCAAGCATTGGCAGTTTAGCAAGAACACCTTTGTGCCAGACGCAATCAAAGGCTTTGGAATAATCGAGAGAGATTACTATACTCTCACTGTAGGATTCTAGAACAGAGGACCAGAACAACATGAACAACATAGGCTAGAAGGTCACCAGTAGATCTGGCTTGTCGAAACCCATATTAATGATCAGAAAGAAGGATGCTTGTTTCAAGGAGGGCAAGCAGTTGTTTGGTTACAATGGCCTCCATAGTCTTAGAGATGAGAGAAGTGGTTGCAATAGGGCGATAGTTTGAAAGGTTAGATTTGTCACCTGTTTTGGGGATACGGAAAAGTTGGGCGAGTTTCCAAGAGGAAGGGAAAATTCCAAGATTGTAGAAAAGTTGGAAAAGCTTGTTTAAAACAGAGGCGAGTTCAGGGGCACAGGACTTTAGAACTATAGCAGGTATACCATCAGATCCACTAGATTTGGAAGTGTTGAGCTGAAGGTCTTTCCAGACTTTTCGTGTAGATAATTTAATAGGGGACATTGTGATGGTGGATTTGGGGTGGAGAAGAGCTTGGAAACATTGGTCATCAAGATTGGAATTGGAAGCAAAGGTTTATGCCGAAAGTTTGGCTTTAGAGGATGGAGTGCATGAAGATGAACCACAGGTGTTGTTTAGAGGTGGAAAAGAAGAACTCAAAATTTGTGGGAGACAACTGTGGCTAAGCACCAGAAGGAATGAGATCCTGTTTGACATGAAGCAATTTTATTGTTGATGCCTTTGACAAAAGAGGATTTGGCATGCTTGATGGTTTTGGAGCATAGGTTACGAGCTTGTACAAATAAAGCTCTCGAATGTGGAGTTTGGTGTAGTTTCCATGTTGTAAAGCAGTGGTTTTTATTTTTGACAGCTTTTACACTTTGTGAAGTGCACCACTTTGGAGATGAAATTTTGCCATGTTAATAGAAAGATGAAATAAATGTCAATTTCCTGGTCGTTGTATTAGCTAACTTTTTGATACTCCTTAAGTGAAGCGCATCTATCAGAAGGCACTGTCATATCAATCAACAAACAAGTCTTTTCTTTGTAGTCTTTCACAGTAATATCTGGCCGGTTTGCTTTAACTGATCTGTCAGTGTGTATTGTGAAGTCCCAATGGCCAGTTGCATCATTACTCTCAGCGTCTTATTCTGTGTGATGTTCATATCAGTGTTCAGCATGTTGAGCATTATAGTGCTTGCATATTCTCCAAATGCAGATACTGTCCCATTTTATCATGCCATTCCTTGTATTCTTTTGGTGCAAGTATTGGGCATCCTGCAACTAGGTGATCAATTGTTTCAATTTTATCCTCACATAATCTTCATTTAGGGTCAGTTCCATTTTTAATTACATTTGCTTGATAGTTCCTTGCGTATAGACTCTGGTCTTGTGCTGCGATTATGAAACCCTCTGTCTCTGCGTGTTTGTAGTCTCTGAAGGGCAGCCAGTTTTGTTCTCGACAACGTACCCCAAGGAACATCACCATAGCGTAATTGACTTTCAAATAATGTATAATAGACAATGTAAAGTTGTGACTGAGGTAGTATATTTTTCAATCTCTTTAAGGTCCAAATCCCAGAGTTAATTTTGTCCATTGTACACTTGAATTGTGCTTCCCACAAAAGATTTTCATCACCAATTAATCCTAGGGACTTTGTTTGCGTTATTCTTTTTATGTTACGGTTATTAAGCACCGGGCTCTCAGGGAGGCTAGGGTGTTTGGCTGTGAATGGATGTCCTATGATCATGACTTTGGATATTTGATGGTTCGGACTGAGTTTATTAATTCTCATCCACTCAGAGAGATTTAGCATCTGCTGACTTGCATTATCTATCATTCTCTGTATGTCATCAGATGCACTTGTTACATTTGTTTCATCTGCATAAATAGTAGCTCTTGATTGTTGAAGGCTTTTTCGAAGTCATTAAAGTAAATCATAAATAGAAGGGCCCCCAAGGAAGATCCCTGAATTATACTGCATGTGACTGTACTTTGTTTTGACTTGTTCCCATTCGAAGTACAAAACTGGGTTCTGTTTGATAAATAAGATTGAAAAAAATCACCTGTTCCGTCTACAATACCATATGAATTGAGCCTCTTTATAAGTATTTTATTGTCTACAGTGTCGAAAGCCTTTCTTAAATCTAGAAATATGGCAAGATAATTTTGTTGTTATCCATATTTTCATGCCAATGATGAGTGCTGCTTATTAAGGATGTTTTCGTGGAGTTTGGTTTACGAAAAGCTTCTTCTCCTCATGCTAACAGAAATTGCTTCGAGCTTGGCCATATTTTTTTCTGTGAGCATGAGGAGAAAACTCCAATGGTTTGGGCATGTTTAAAGGAGAATTAGAGAGGAAGACATCAAGATGTTAGTAGAAATGAGAGTACAGATAAGGAGAAAGAGATGAAGGCCAAGGAAAAGATGGTATGACGCAGTGCAAGATGACATGTGCACTTGCTCATCTATTTAATGAAATTCCTGTTAATTGTAATGTACCATATAGCTTCCGACGTCATAGTGCCTACCGACTAGTTAATAGAACTGAGCGTTCTGCAAGCACGTATTTCAAGACGTCCTGGCCGAATATAATATACTATATGCAAATATCAAGGGTTCTAATACACTTGCTACCTTCAACAGCAAATTGCTTTTCTATCTATTCTCATAATCATTTAAAATGGCAACAAACACATACGATACCACGAAGAGTAAGTTAATAATTAGCTACCCTGTGGCCATTACTTAAAGGGGAGCATCCGAAAGGTACGTACACTCTCATGGTCGAGTAAGGGAGAAAGCAAGAGTAGAAAAAGGACAAAACAAACAAATCGAGGGAAAACTTCAAACACTTGCACAAATGCCCTTGCATGAGCATATGAGGTTTTCTTGTAAGAATGGGTTGGTAAAAATGTTGTGACTAAGGCGTACATACTTTCTGGATGATCCGGAAAAACATAACTCAGGAAAGTAATTAAAAATTGGATGAGTAGCAGTGTTGGCAAAAGACTAGGGTTGGAGACGTCAATTAACTCAAAAGAGAGCAGCACTGGCAGGACGCTAGCCATGAGGTCACATTTTTGTACAGAAAAATAATGGCACAGCAATAGGTAGTTTTCTGTATCCTCCATACCACAATTGATCAGGGACATCATATTTATTGATGCATGGAAGTTTTGCCTGAATTCGTGATAATTTCGTTTGCTCAGACCTCCCTAAGTTGAGTTAATAGTGCAAGCCCAAGCGGATCGTAGATGCCAAAAACAGAATTAGGAGGCCTATTGAAAACGAAACAGTGTCCAATTTACTCCACTCAAGTAAGCTCTCCGGAAAAAGCTAGCGTTATTTTTGCCAGTTCGTGACCTTATCTGCCCAATAACAGGTTGAGCAGTTTATTTGGAGTTATCAGGCTGCTTAACACATCAGTATACAGTGTCTACAATATAGTGGTGTGAAAAGAGCTAAGTGTGTTAGAAATCAGTCTTTTTTTGTGCAGTAAAACTACCACCTATGTAAGACTGAGTTTTATCACAGTGATAAGTCAATAGTTGAGAATTTTTGAAAAAGAGATGAGAAATCTTGTTTGAAGTCTCATACACAAAACTGAGCATATTCAATCAAATAGTTAATATATGTTATAAATTTTGAAATATGAGAAAATTAGTGTGGATAGACATGTAATACTTTTGATAAGAGATGGCTCTCATGACTTTCTTTTGCGAGAGTAAGAGTAAGAGTGTTATAGGTTTAATCGAAGTATGAATTTTCTGACCCAAAGCAAATATCCTAGATCAAAGAAATGAAAAACACACAGAGCTATATAAAGGTACTAGAACACTAATGTATCTCTATATTAAAAGTATATTTGTTATTATCAAGCCACTTATTAACATACTTAAGCTCTTTTCACACTATGCTTTGGAGCTATCACTGCAAGCCACCAGCTTCAGCTATGAGAATTTTCAATCATTTGTAACTGCAAGGGACTTTTTCACAAACAGTATTTTATTGCTTCAGTCTTTAGAACATTTTTTGACTAGAGTCTCTCTATATAAAGCATTATTTTTCCCATAGGCATTGACATGTAGGGGTCAGGAGGCTATGGTTTCAAATGAGAACCTGAGAAACGCTTAACCCCTCCCCCTTCCACTAAAATGATTTATAATATAAAATAGATTAACAGCAATACATAGGCTTTGAAGGTACTAGATGTTATATTTTAGGATATTATCCAATGGGTTGATGGCCTACCACACCAAGTATCTTCCAGCTCGCCTCCGCCCTGCTGCGTGCATGTGTGCATGTATCCTAATATACATTAATATATCACATCTCCTCCCTCCTAATATAAACTCCATGCACATAACATGTCCTTGTCCATATTGTCCATCAAGAATCATAAACATACCTAGTAAACAAAAGTCGAAGCTACACCTGAACTAAACGTAAACAAGACAACAACTCTGAACTACGACTAAATCAGAGGGTTGGGTAGACTACCAACCTCTCTTATGTATTATCCCAAGGGATTATTCTGCCCTTTTTCTAGGGATTATACATCTAACTAGCGCCATATTTTACTAGTGGCTTCCTGATTCTTATCGGATAACGTCTCTCAGGGATTGCCTCATATGATGTAGGTTGTGAGTTCCTGGCTTCACCATTATCATTTACATCACTTGGTGCAGCCTCTGTACTAGCAGCATTTTCTTGAGGCTGACTGCTTCTTGACACAATGGGCTCCTGAAATGATTCTGCATATGCTCACAATGAACATATCTAACTCTACCTCCACAGCGAACTAAATATGTTAGAGGACCTTTTATTGCAATAACGACACCAGTAATCCACTTTTCTATTCCACCACGCATATTTCTACCCATGACTGTGTCACCTTTCTGAAATGTTCTCATCTTTACTCTTTTATCATGAAATTCTCTTTGCTTGTCCTGTGCATCCACCATTGAAGTGGACATGTGCAGTTTCAGCAGACTAAACCATGTACGTAAAGCTCGTTTCATCATTAATTCTGCTGGACTCTGCCCCGTTGTTAAGTTGGGTGTGGTGCGGTAGCTTAGCAAGAAATTGGCTAAGCAGTGCTCTTCACTCAACTTGTTATCTTCCAACATATGCTTAGTTAATCTTTGTTTCAACGTTTGCACATAGCGTTCAGCCTGCCCATTTGTAGCAGCATGGTAAGGTGGTATTTTACGGTGTCGTATACCATTTTTCTTTAAGAACTTACTGAACTCCTCTGAAGTGAATTGTCCTCCATTATCACTCACAAGAATTTCTGGTAATCCGTATCTGGCAAATAGTAAATGCAAACGTTCAATGGTTTTTCCGGCAGTCATTGAATTCATGGAAAACACTTCTAGCCATTTAGAATAACTGTCCACAACTATCAAGTAGTAGCGACCTTTCTTTTCAGCATAATCAGTATGTATGCGCTCCCATGGTCTAGGTGCATATGACCAAGGGTGCAAAGGTGCTTTTGGAGGTTCTGGTTGTACAGCCTTGCATACAAGACAGCTAGAAATTAGACTTTCAATGTCACTGTCCAATTTAGGCCACCACAGATAACTTCTAGCAAGTGCTTTTGTACGTGTAATACCTTGGTGTTCCAGATGTAACTCATGTAGTAGCTGTTCGCGAAATCTAGGAGGAATAACAACTCTGGCATCCCATAAAATACAACCATTTTCAATAGATAGCTCCACCCGTCGGTAGTAATATGGCTTCAGATTTTCATCTCTGCTTTTATCTGGCCATCCGTTTAAGGTATAATCCAATACCCTGGAGAGTGTAAGATCACTTTGTGTTGCCTCTCTGATCTCCTTACTGGAAATTGGTAAATCATCTACTGTGGTGACATATAAGTATTTGTGAAATTTCTTCACTCCAAATATCAGGCTTAGAGCTTCCTTCTCTAGCTGTGCATAACCCTTTTCTGCCTTTGTCAAGGTTCGTGATGCAAAAGCTACTGGTCTCTCAGTACCATCAGGCATAATATGTGAAATTACAGCCCCAACTCCATAGGGGGACGCATCACAGGCTAGTTGTATGGGCTTCTTTACATCATAGTGTACTAGTACTTGATCACCACTGATTGCTAGCTTACATTCATTAAAAGCAATATCACACTCTTGAGTCCATTGAAAAGGGACATCTTTCTGCAGAAGGTTATTGAGTGGATGTAATATGGATGAAAGGTCTTTAATGAAACGACCATAGTCATTTAGCAATCCTAACCATGCTCTCAATTCTGTAGCATCTTGGGGGCGTGGTGCTCCATTGATTGCCTTCACTTTGTCCTCTGTAGGATGTATGCCATCTTTGTCTATGCAGTAGCCTAAGTAGGTAATAGATGGCTTCAGAAATTCGCATTTTCTCCTCCTAATTTTGATTCCATGGACTTCAAGTCGTCTCAGTACTTCCTTTAGTAAGATCAGATGCTCTTCTTTAGAACTGCTACTGATGAGAATATCATCTATGAAACAACATACCTTCTCAAGACCATGCAATATCTTATCCATTGTCTCTTGAAAAATGACATGGGCTGAAGCTACCCCATAGTTTAAGCGTTGATACTGATAAAGACCTCTGTGTGTATTGATGGTCAGGAGTGGCTTTGACTCAGGAGATACCTCCAGTTGTAAGTAGGCAGTAGACAAATCCAATTTTGAGAAAACTGATCCATCTGCAAGTGATGCAAGCATGTCCTCCAAATTTGGTAGTGGATATTTGTCAACCTCCAAGGCTGGATTAAGGGACACCTTGTAATCACCTCATAACCTCACCGTTCTATCAGCTTTGGGCACGAACACTACTGGTGACGACCACTCACTGTATGGCACTTTCTTTCGTATGCCAGCATGGACCTGTCTATCCAACTCCTGATCTACCATAGGCTTCACTGCATATGGAACAGGTTTAGTACCATCTTTAAGCCTCAACTCTGCCTTGTATCCTTCAATACATCCAGGTTCACCATCAAATAATTGTGTATGCTCCCCAAGAATCTTATCTAGATCACTATCTGTTGTAACTTGTATGGAAAAGACAGCAGACCAAACCAATTTTAGCTTCCTAAGCCAATTCCTTCCTAGAAGTGCAGGACGAGTTCCTTCTATGACCACAAGTGGAAGTCTTGCTTGTTGTTCCTTATTAGTGGTATTGACATCAAGCTCACCCAATACCTTTAGTGTATCACCACTGTAGGATCTCAATTTCTTGGCTGTTTGATTTAACTGCATATGTGCTAAATACTGCTTGTAAAAACTCTCAGAGACCACTGAAACATTAGCTCCAGTATCAATTTCCATACTTAAAGGGCAACCCTCAATAATGAGAGTTTCCTTAATTTCTTTGCTCTTGTCAGTAACCATGTAAATTCCATACAATTCACCGTCTGATTCTGAATTACTTACATCACCATCATCTACATGATGTGCCTCTTTGAATCTAGTGTTACATTTGCTTGCAATATGGCCCACAGCAGAACATTTATAGCATTTACTGTCTTTAAATCGACATGACTTCTGATTATGCTTTCCTCCACAACGCCAACAACGTCCAGCAGGTCTCATTTCCGGTTCCGCAAATTCATCTTTGTGAGATTTACAGTAAGATTTATGGCTCGACTTTTTCTTTAAGGTACTTATTTGATTCACGGACGCCTCTGCACGGTCAAGTAAAACACGGCCCGTTTGCAATTCTGTGCAATCTTTACATGCTAATTCCATAGATCTGGCAATCTCTATAGCCTTCGTGAACGTCAAATCAGACTCGTCTGTCGTCAGAGTCAACAACCGTCGTCTACAGTTTTCGCTTCTCAATCCACAGACAAAGCGATCACAAAGAGCTTCATTCAAAAAATTGCCGAATTCGCATGTACCAGCCAATTTCTTCAGCATAACAACAAAATCTGACACAGATTCACTCTCTTGTTGATCCCTTTTGTAAAACCGATAACGTTCGGCAATCACAATAGGCCTAGGTGCATAATGTGTCATGAGCGTTTCCTTCAACTGAGCGTACGACTTGTGAACAGGCTTATCGGGCATCAATAAATTCTTCAAAAGCCCATATGCAGACAATCCAATTACACTTAAAAATACAGCCTTTTTCTTACCATCTCCGGTGATTTCGATTTCCACCATAAATTGCTCAAGGCGATCCAAATAACATTGAAAATCCTTCTTGTCATCATACTGTTCAATGCTGCCTATGTAACTCGCCATAATAATCAAACTTCAGAAGTCCAGGTGAACGTATTGCAGCAATTATCCCATAATCATCGCCAGTTGTTATATTTTAGGATATTATCCAAGGGGTCGATAGCCTACCACACCAAGTATCTTCCAGCTCGCTTCCGCCCTGCTGCGCGCATGCGTGCATGTATCCTAATATACATTAATATATCACACTAGAAAAAAACTTTAGAGTAACACCTCGTCTCCTATTGTGTACTTGATCTTAGAGCCTAGCAAGTCCTGTCAGCACTCCTTACAACCAAGTGCGTTCAATAACTGGGGTGTGTATGAGGTCTGATAGAATGCAGATATTCCTCACAATAATAAAATGGACCAAAGTGCTGCCTCTAAGCAAAACTTTCTGTTCACAATCGCTCTTATATAAACATAAAGTGGTGAGGTGCTAATGTAAAAGAAATTGGATTATTTTAGTTAAGCATGGTTGATCGCGTCAGGTGCCCTACTGTTTGTGAGAGGTGACTATCAGCTCGTACATGTAGCTTTTTAGTAGAAGGACTGCAATACCCAATATGTTTTCATACTGCAGCTTTACAGAGTCCCTTTGCAGGAAGCCAGCATCATTTTTTGGAGCTCCTTCTACAAACATACATACTTCCTTTATAGAAGGAACTTATCTCAAGGCCTAGTTCTAAAATTCCTTTAATCTAAGACCTCTTTTTATCAAGTAATAATACCAGAAGTCCTTCAATAGTTCTTCAATTGTCATTGCACATAATGGCATAAAAGAGTGGCACAGACACGAAAACAGTAAAATTCTGAATTTTGCCATTAAATTTGGATAGAACTCAAATCTCGGAATGCAGAGAAGGTAGACAAAAAGTTTTTTAATGTCTGCATGCAAGTCTTTGCTGCACATTAATAAAATGTCTTCATAATTCTTGATTTCTAGCATTTGATAAAAATTTTCAAAGTGAAAAGCTACTTAGGGATTTTTCCTTCAAAAGTTCTTCAAACATTTCGACCATCTTTACATGTAGGTTCCTTACGAAGCTCTACTAGTAGGTTTCTTATAAGTAATTTTCTGGGCAAAGCTTCAACTGTATCGCATCAAACTTTAGCATGTAATGCTTTCCTTCGTCCAAAGAAAGTTTATCAAAGCTTTCAAACAACATATTCCTTGGTACCATCACCAAAATTCAAAACCCAATGTAGATAAGAGCACAGTTCTAGTTCAGATAGCAGGTTTGTTTTCACCCAGTGATTCTCGTTACCTAGGTAATTGCGGCATATAACATCAAACCGAATCGCCTTATATGCAAGATGTAGTGCATTCAGGGCCATAGTGAAGATGGCGGGCATTTCTTCTGTTCTGTAAGTCAACAATCCTACTGGAAGGGAGATAAATTTTTGTCAGATTCTCATTGGGGGACCATAGTCTCCTGGTTTCTAAATATAAATTTCTATTTAAAGCAGTAACTTCTTGTCTTAGATATCACTTACAGTTGCAAATGATGAGAAATTCTTATAGCTATAGCTTCAAATTTAGTAAATATGGTCTCTTGGAGCTACCCTTTATACAATCAGTACAGAAATGATATTTTTGTTGTTAGCGTCTGTCTAAACAATGATCTGAAGCACTTGTACCCTCCAAACTTTGCTTTGAGATTCAGCATAAATAGATAGATGCTTTTCCATGCTTTACACTTTTGGGTTGGGCATCCTTTGAAAACTATCCCGAATTACACAACAGAAAATTATTTGTGTCCGCAAAGGACAATGTTTCGTTTATTTTCCAGCCTTTTTTGTACGACTGTTTTTAATAATGCGATAGTAGCATTGGATAGTAGTGAGCATGAGAGTGTCGTTTAGGGGTTGCTTGTTGAGAGAATAGCGATCAGAGACAAGGTTAACTTGCTTTTTCTATAGTCGTAGTATCCAGGAAAATTAACTCTGAATTTCTTGTATAGAATCATTCATATTGTTATTGCCAGAAATTTTGTATTTCATTTTACAACTGCAAATACGAACTGGCAAACATGTGATTGGCATTAACGTTTATTGTATGCTACAACTTCTAGCCTGTTTATGTAGATTAATCGACACTGTTGTAGCTGCACAATTATTGTCTTCCTCATTCACTGATATAGCAGAGAGGCATACATTGCAGGGTTGACAGCAAACCCAAAAAGCCTAGAAAATGAGAAATTGTTTGGAAGAAGGAAAGACCAAGAATAGTCATGGAAGTTTATTTAACATTTATCCAAGACAGTGAAGAGACTGGGCTAGCAAAGTCCTTTGTCCAAATGGTATCTTCTGTGTGCCTTGTATGGTGGTTGTTCCATTTAATGTCAATGAATATATATATATATATATATATAT
>OLMO02000324.1:1996244-2010706 GCA_900291935.2 Cassiopea xamachana
ATATATATATATATATATATATATATATATATATATATATCTATATATGAAGTTTCAAAAATACCATCAATATTATCAATACTATCTATGAAATATGAAACATAACAGACATAAATTGGTGAACTATGCAAATACTTTATTCGATTCGAGCACATGGAGACTCTGTTGAATGATCATCCAAATTTAATGAGAATGGGCCCCAACAGCCCTTTTTTAAACATTTTATCTGCTTTGTTATGACTTTTTTTCCTAACAATTTCAAAATATTTAGATAATGGCCAAACGTTAAGCTTTTTTGTAGCCATTTTTGCTACATTACTCACCAGTTCCTTTCGCCTAAGTTTTTTGTCTGTTGGTAAATCCCAAAGCTGTGGCTTTATGTGAGCGTTTCAGAGATTGAAGCCCTATCTCGATACCATCATTGCAAGAATGCATCTAGGCATTGAGTATTAAGTAGATCGATCCCGCAGAGATAAGGAGGACCTTACCATTGGCACGACTACATGAGGGGTTGTGGCTGAAACTACATCTGAGCAATGCTGGGCCTCCCTGAAAAGTGTTCCTAAGTGAGCTGTGAAAGCCACTTCTTTAAGGAGGCTTCATTCATAAATGGAGGAAAGGACGAGGAAAGGGGAGGGCGTCTAGTTGTAAGTAAGCATCCTTTTCAGTGTTGTCTCTGTAAGAGAGAGGAGGGCAATTAAAGGTCCTTTTATCCTCATCTTTCTGTGTTGAAGATTGAAAAAAAAGAGAAAAACAAGAAATATACATAGTATCCATACCTTTTCCAAAGATTTTCTATTTTTCCGTAGTTTTTGCAGGTCTTTATTTGTCCTCCAACTCAGTGTCCGCACGGACAGGCAAGTCTTAGAAAATAAGTTTTAATGACTGTTTAGATGTCTGTGCATGTTCAATCGTTTTAAATTGTTCATATTTATATTAACAGGCTGCATTTCATATGGGGTAGTTTAGTTTCAAAGGTCCTGTTGATATTGAAAAAATATTCCCGGCATTCTACTAGTAAAACGGGAATCTCTGTCAGTCGAAATACTGCTCCATATATCTCTACGTCATTTCATTACAAAAGCGTTTACTTGAGAAATGTTTTTCCAGTCTCGAGATTTCGGTATAAACGAGACCTCTGTTGAATACTACCGGGATCATTTCTAGCTGCGAAAACATTTCTCAGAGGGTTATCATTCCCCGGCGAAGTGGGAAAATGATCTTTGTTTGCTTAGGTCACGTTCCCTCGGCAAAGCGGGAAAAAAGCAAAATATTTACCCCAGCTGGCCCCTGCTATTCAAGCATCACTAGTGAAAATCGAGGAAAATATTCCACATATGAGCAGGCTCTAATGCGAAGAGATAATGCAAAAGAAAAAGCTTTATCAGGTAAACTTTACCACCACACGAAAAAGCGGCAACATTATTTTGACATACGGAATGCTTTTTTCGTCCGAGACTCAAAACCCAGTCTTGTGTAGACAAAAAGAGTTTGTTTTCTCATTGGGACTCTTTAAGTGAACTATGTTAATAGGTCCTAAGTGGTCACACTTGGGGCCAATTTGACGCATTCTAACACATTATCTGCATCAGGATATATATTTCGGTTAACCTTAAGGTCATTATCCGACGTTTTCATACTCTGATGAGTGTCGGGCAAAAGAAGCTTTTAGTATGTCAAAATAATGTTGCCGCTTTTTCGTGCTGTGGTGACGTAAACTTTCAAATCACAAAGAAGGATAGAAGCTCTGATTGTCAAGAGCAAAAATGGCTTCTTGAAGAATGAAGTAAAATAAGTGAGTACCAACTCATAAGAAAGCCTTGCTCCAAGAGGAGTGGAGAAGAATTTCAATCATCATGGGTTGTAAAGTATACTTGACAGTAAGGGGGAAATGTATTAAACCAATCAGCTCATTTGATTACACTATCAATTACCAATCAAAACACGCAGAAGACAATAGAAAATGAAGAGAAAATAGCTTTTGATCAATTTTGAAAAGAAGGAACGCATAACAGGCTTTTGGTGTTCAGAACTGCAACTCATATAAGAAACTAGTTTTGCATGTGGTACTTGGCTTTATCGGGTCGATATGTACATTTTTAGCTTGTAGATCGATTTCTTTCCAATTCCATTGCATGTATTTTCAAATTACTTCCGTAAATAGGAGTCATCTCCTGCTAGTCAACATGGCTGAACTCCATGCATGTTGCTAGTCAACTTGCATGCTAAACTGTCGTTTGTACAAAGCGCGGCGAATGTAAAATCCTTCGCACAAACAATCTGTTTGGCCCCTTCACATGCTTTCAGTATCTTCCAGGAAATTTGAAGAACGCTTTAAAAATATTCAAGATTGCCTATAGGCCTATGGTAATTTGTATTTTATGAAAAAATGCAAAGAAATGTTTTGCTATGGTTTCGTTGGTACAGGATGTCATCACTGTAGGAGAGGGAGAGGGTTAACAATAATGCTGACAAAAGTGCATAGGGGAAAGCGGTATTCAGCTGTAAGTGGAAGTCCTTCCGGTAAGGATTGGTGCCAAAATTATACGGAAAGGGGACATAATTGACGCAATCACGTTTTTCCGTAAGGATTGTTTCCACACCTTGTAAATCTAAAAATGTATAATATCTATATATCATATGTCAGTGTAACAGGTCTATTGAAAGACTCTGAATCAACGTTGCAAGAGAACTGAAAGCCGTTGTCTAAACATTGTGAAAGTTCCTAAGGTCACCCTAGTTCAGCTAAATTGCGTCATTTGCTGGCTAGGTGGATTTTGGACTGAAACACGACACATCAAGAATAACTCCAAAGGTATGCAATTTATAACCAACACAGAGCATTACATCGCAAAAAATTGTTTAGCACAGATTGCAATCCCAACAAGACCCAAACACACTGAAGACTAACGTCGGATGAGTTGCAAAAGATCTACTGCTAGTAAAATTATGTCATACCCTGCTTAAAGCAAGGATGCTATAAAGTGCATCGGTAAATACAGATTATTCTGCACGATAACGCGTGGAATCTATCAGTTTGTTTACCAGGTGCCTTCACAGGTCCGCAAGATAAATAAAGACTTTTGCAAAGTCACTACTGTAGAGAAGTGCGGTTTAGGTATGCGTTTAGTACCTGCATTTTATCTTCCTAAAAAGCTTTCCTTCCCTTTTAGACCATCAAAAAGCATTCAAATTTATATCCTTGACATGTTTTATTGGATCTAGTGGATTAGTGGGTCATGCCTGCAGGGACATTGTGAGAACCTTTTGGTTGGAGGTGTAAGGTTGAATATACCCGAAATTACATGGTTATTAAGCTGTCCTATTATCACCAATAAAATTTTAATTCTAATGTCTAAATAGAATTTTCTTTGACTATTTGCATGCGGTAGAGACAGGAGGGAAATTATTGCTAGAAATTCTCTCGAATCAATTATAGGGCCCGCTATGGTTGTGTCCGGAGAAAATATTTTGAAAGAGCTTCTCAGATGACTGGAAACGATTTTTGAATTTGGTTCTTGCAAATAGCTGTGCCATATTACTAATCTTCAAGCAGAATTTGCAGAAAGTGTGGTAACCTTTCATTCGTATCCAGAGTGTAGTAAGGGTTCCACCAAGGTTGAGTCCAGAGAAAAATTTTTCAAGATAACGGGAAGATCGAAAAATACAGTTTAAACTAAATATCAGAAAAAGATAATTCTGTTATCATTAGTAGAAAAAAATAACATCATTGATATATTTATTAATCTTATCGTTGTGTATTCTAAAATTTGTCTTCTTCAGGTACCTTCTGTAACTTCTACATCAAGAGCTGACCCATCAACTGCAAGTCCACAGTTACCCACTGCAAGGCCACAATCACCAACCAGAAAACGCTCGTTAATTCCAATTGGTACAACTGAAGATCAGGCTCATTCCTCTCCAAAGGTATTTTACTTTGTGACACAAATTATAGGTGGTCTTTCTGATCACCAGATTAAGTAATCTTGCTACAATGCCAATTAAAGTGATGCTTCGATATAGTTTGAATTTGGTTCTTGCAAATAGCTGTGCCATATTACTAATCTTCAAGCAGAATTTGCAGAAAGTGTGGTAACCTTTCATTCGTATCCAGAGTGTAGTAACGGTTCCACCAATGTTGAGTCCAGAGAAAAATTTTTCAAGATAACGGGAAGATCGAAAAATACAGTTTAAACTAAATATCAGAAAAAGATAATTCTGTTATCATTAGTAGAAAAAAAAACATCATTGATATATTTATTAATCTTATCGTTGTGTATTCTAAAATTTGTCTTCTTCAGGTACCTTCTGTAACTTCTACATCAAGACCTGACCCATCAACTGCAAGTCATGAGTTACCCACTCCAAGGCCACAATCACCAACCAGAAAACGCTCGTTAATTCCAATTGGTACAACTGAAGATCAGGCTCATTCCTCTCCAAAGGTATTTTACTTTGTGACACAAATTATAGGTGGTCTTTCTGATCACCAGACTAAGTAATCTTGCTACAAAGCCAATTACAGAGATCTTTCGATAGATTTTCCTTATTATTGTAATGCAATGCTATTTTGAATAGCTATTTTGGTTTTTACTGATATTTATAAGTAGCTCTAATGCATTAGCAAATCTGCTCCCATCCTATGGCATCTACAAGTAAATGCCAATGAGAGCCCTTTTGTTAAAATTAGAAGCATGCTTTATAGCTACATTATTAAATTGCTGGCTCTAAGTATGACTTTTGATAGCTGAATTGAATTGGGGGAGAGAAGCGTTGACTGCGTGGCATTAGCTGTGGATTATTGTTTAAAGCCATTATGCAATGAGTAGAGCTTGCAGTTTCAACTATCTCTTAAACAATTGAGGAGCGTCACTGTCATCCATTTTTCACGTGCCGTGTAGTAAAATAACGTTTAATAGATGTTTCTGATCTAAGTACTAGCGTTTTGGATTATCATTATTTTTAAGTTTCTTCTCCAAATTTCTATTCAGTGGTGTTGTGGCGCAGATTTTCCTAGGGGGCAGGAAAATTTAGCACTCCTTTGAAACAAACATCTTTAATTCTGCATTTTAGTCTAAAAGTAATATTGAAACTTAGATCTTCAACAATTACCACTTATATGCCAACTTACTGTCGGAAAGGCTATTGCACTATCTTTTGAACTTCCCTGTCTCTATGCAGAAAATGAATCGGGAAAAAAGGAGATATGATATGACATTCATTGATTAAATGGGTCAATAGTGCGCAAGTCCCTAAGGACAAATATGTAATGGGGGTCCAGGGGTAATTTTTGCTTGGGAAATTTCGAATTGTAGATCTTCTGAACTCGCGAAAGACAAGTAAATTTCTATTTAATCTGCATTTTAGTCTAAAAGTAATATTGAAACTTAGATCTTCAACAATTACCACTTATATGCCAACTTACTTTCGGAAAGGCTATTGCACTATCTTTTGAACTTCCCTGTCTCTATGCAGAAAATGAATCGGGAAAAAAGGAGATATGATATGACATTCATTGATTAAATGGGTCAATAGTGCGCAAGTCCCTAAGGACAAATATGTAATGGGGGTCCAGGAGTAATTTTTGCTTGGGAAATTTCGAATTGTAGATCTTCTGAACTCGCGAAAGACAAGTAAATTTCTATTTAATCTCAGAAAAGTTTGCTGAATTTCAAATTACAATTCTTCATAGGTAACTAGTCAGTGTTTGTTATAGCTCAAGCTATTTTGCTGGGTAAAATTATTGAAAAGATTTGCTCAGCCTGGAGAGGTGGAGCAAGAAGATAGCCAGCAGAGATTTAACATACTATTGTCCTCTTGGCATTTCTGCTACCTGCACTAAAAGTCTGGCCAAGCAATTTCACATATGATTTTGAAACAAGTTTTTGCATTACATAGCTTACATGTAGCTATGTTCCAAGATGTGTAATTGTAATCTTAGTTTTCACTTTATTTTTTATGCGCCTACATTTTATTTCTATATGAAAGACTTCGATAGCAGCAATCATTTGTTGAAGTCTTTATCCTGCATAAAATTTGTTGTTATCTTTATTATTAAAATGATTTAGAGTAAATCATATAGTTATTATTATTAATTATTTCTATTACATAGAGGAAATATAGAGTAATTTGTATAGTTTGAGAACTCCGTAACCTTTTTTTGAAAAAGCCATGAGCTTGCACTTGCAGTGGTTGGGGAAAGCTGATTGGCTGTAGCATTTTCAATCTTGTTTAGCATGTGATGACAGTAAAATATTATATTAAAATCGTGAAAATTATTTTCCAATACTGGTGCTAATTTATGACTCACATCGTTTCAAATAAAGATTCCTTTAAATGCGAATTTCAAAGTGGTTTTTCACCTGAGAGCATGGTTTTCAATGTAGCCCCTCTCTGTCTTCTTTCGGCATCACTCAAAAACCAAGCGTAGCTGATTTCAACTGATAAAATTACAAAAATTATTTAATTTGCTTCATCAAATTCGTCTCTTGTCCTTTTTGGCTCCCCTTGGAAATCATGCCTGGGAGGGCAATACCCTTTGGCCCCTTTGATACAGCATAACTGATCTTGTTGATCAAATTCTCAAGATTCTCATAATATTTTGCTGTTTTACATTCCACTTACATTTCACAACATTTCAATATTTATATCATCTTTCCTGCAGCAAAGAAAAGATGTTTAAAGTAATCCAGGAGATCTTCTGATTCCTTCAGGTATGTGTTGTTTCATTGCATCTTTTCTATATAACTATGTGCAATTTCTACATCCAAGTGAAAGAATAGTCTTTGACAATGATCAATTACTTTGTTATTTGCACGGAAGAAAGAATCTTTGCTTGATTTACGTAAATGTTGATGTAGGAAGTATATTGGGATGAAATAGATTTATGAAAATATAGCACCAATAATGTATATGCAATACACAAATTGAAACTAAAAAGTCAGCATTTCTTATCAACTTTGTACCGTATAATACTGTACGTCCTCTTTTATTCGAACCTCGTCTATTCGAGTGCCCATTGCCATCACCAATAATTTTCAAATCAATTTTCCTGACGCGGACTACTTAAAATCGTATTTATCTGGATTTAAGTAGTCCGTGTTTGACGCTGAACCAAGTGCTGTTCAATTGGCGGAAGACAGGTAGGGTGTGGACAATTCGAAGGAACCCACTATCTATGCTTTTTTAAATAACTCTGTCGAATCGTACTCAAACTTTGTAAATCATGCATAAAAGGGATAAGATACTTGTTTTCTCTTGTCTTTTCTTCGAAGGTATGCCACATTATATGGCATATTTTGTCAAGCATAAATGACAAGTAGTCATTTTGGCGACCCAAGCTTCCATCCTCGCTTATCCGACTTTTCGGCTTATCTGAATGGTTGGCTCCACATTTGAGTTCACGCCGTTCGGACAAACAAGGATGCACTGTACTCATTTATAGTCACTCATTGGATATTCATGTTAACTTTTTAAAGTGTTTTACACCAAACTTCGACATTATAAATGGTAAAAGGAATGGCATTCAGATGTTAGCTATATCTTTTGATTCCTTTTTCGACAAAAGGGGTTGTTAAGCAATGCAACTGATTTTTGTCTTATATAAAATGGCTGTATTCCCCCTTTAACTTGTCTTTTTCTCAAACATGTGCCACATTATATGGCATTTTTTTTCAAGTATAGATATCTAGTAGTCATTTTGGCGACAAATGTTTCCATTCTCGCTAAACCGACTTTTTGGCTTATCCTGGCTGCACCCTTCCTTTTATACGAGAAACAGACACTACTGACGTTGTTTAAGCAGGCATGTCTTAAGGAATTCTGAGAATTTGTTAGCTAGATACTGAACTTCTATATGATTTGTAGAGCTCTTTAGTAGAAACATGTAAAATAAACTGTAGAAAGGTGTCGCATTCGTCGCCACCAGCACTTATTTAAGCTCTGCATATCAAACAGAATAAAGCAATTAATATTATCACTCAGTATGGGCTATATCCTATTCAGTTTTTATGATTGATAAATAGTAAATTGATACAAAGTTTCGCCTCTAAACATTTACAATTTTATTCTAGATTCTTCCACCTGAACTGATCGTATTCATTGAGAAGTCTCGTGTAGAATACCGGTATTTTTATCATATTTCACTAAGTATCTTTAAATATTCTACTTATTGCATTGCACTTTATAGTTTTGAGTAGAAATGTAGACTTTCCCGTTAATCCTTGTGCACTTTCTACATAAACAGCTTTTTCCATTTTGTTAGAAAAGCTATTACCACGTGATCAGTTCCCTGAAATTGATCATCAACGCAAAGAAGGCTGGATTGTATCAGCACCTAGGCCTTGTGAGCGACAACTGAAGAATAAGATTTTATAAGTAAAGGTCTTTTTCTACTGAGAAAAAAGTGAGTGAAATAATGACGCGCGAAGCTTTTTCTGGAGACATATTTTCACCTATCAATTTCCACTCATCGCAATAGGGTCTTAGGAAATAGGCCCGTTACACGTTCACTGTTGCTTTTATGAGATAAAGCTCACTCGCGAAAATTAGTATTTTTCCTTTCTTTGCATTGTGTAATATAGTTATTTAAGATTTTGGGAAGTATAAGGCAAAAGTTTAAAACAAACAGCTTTTCACAGCTTTACTTTTGCAACCAGGTAAAAGCAATTCGTCTGCAAACAGTGCACTAATGGACATAGGTTGTGGCAAGGACAGCTCCTAAGGGCCCCATTCTTTTAACACGGGAATGACACATCATAGATTGTCAAGAGAAGAGTTTTTTTATTTTATTTGAAGTACAACTGAAATAGGGTCCCAATCTTACTGAATTCCTAAGAGCCCCGAGTGTTTCCGTTACGCCACTGTTGGCAAAAATTTTAGGAGTAGTAAAACAGCATTATGTCACATTACCCCTAGATTACATCACTGTTTGAAAAATCATCAGATAAAAGAAAAAAAAATCTTTGAAAATATATTGGGTCCGAGATATATTTACTATATGGACAAATTTTGGAAAATTCGTATTCCAACCTGCTGAGAGGAATGCCACTACACGACACGGAACTCGTTCACAACATGCTTCGGATGAGTTCTCATGTAGTTAGGTTGCTGTAGGAGACTCTACAATGTTTGTTAACTCTTGTTGATGTTAAGATTAGAAATTGCTACCTTCGTGGCAAATAATGTTAATAACATTAGGCCATAGTATGAGTTTTACTTTCCACATGGATGTGAATGAATGGACGTCATCAACCCTTCTCTCATTAGCTAGATTGCATCATGCGGAAGCGAAATACCAAAGAAAGTCGACTTCACTTCAACTCGTCGGCGAAGAGAAATTTTTTCGCTGCGAAATTGAGTAAATTTATTTCGCTTGAGCAGTGCGAACTTTTTTCAACTTTCACCAACTTTGTTCTCCGTGGAAATCGGCATTAGCCATTTCTCAGAGCTACTTGCATCATTTGATTTAAAGTAAGCTACTATTTCAGATCACAGTAGCAATACTTTTAGCAGGATGCCATAATTCATTTTTTTCTTTTTTCAAAACTTTTGATAATCTAGGCTGTTAGCAGAAAATTTTGATCATATCGTGCAACTTATGATACCAGTAAGAGAATAGGTTAAACTTATAGTCACGTTACAGTTACTTATTGCCACAGCACTTAATATCGTTTCGTGTAATACTGTAGTATTGCTTGTTAAACGTATCAGCACCTATATCTATGAAGTATTTTAGTTCTACATATCTAGCAGGGATGTCCAAATTATTTTCTGTAAGGGCCACATGCAGAAAAATAATGAAGGGGAATTTCAACAGATTACAGCTAGCACTCTGAAACGTAGCTGCCAGTGATGTACCCAGACACCTTCTGTTAGGGGGGAGGGGCGTTTTGACCAATTGACCAACTATTTCCTCTTTGAAAAAAGGTCACCGAACATAAATACTGTTACCAACTCTCATGTAGGATGACTTCCATTTTACCAACTTTATTGCAAATTTGAAAATAATGAATGTAAGGGACGCCAACCCCCCCCCCACGCCTTCATTCGGCACATCCCTGGTAACTACTTTTTAACTTAGGATAATTTCACTAACCACATATATTGGAGCCGTAGAACATTAGGACGTCAATTCTTACTTAAAAAAATGTATTTCAACTATAGCAATAGGCAACATTCCACTTGTTCTGCACCAACTAGATGGAGGTCTATGATGGCATGAATTCATAATCAGTGCCACAACACCTTAAATGATTAATTATTGCAATACCGGACATAATAATACATGAAAGCATCTCTTCTTTAGAAAAAAGTTTGACTCAATTTGAGACTAACCTCTAGATAACCCACTGCTGTTGTTTTTCCTTCTAAAAGAAACTTTTAAATTTGCCTAAGCTCAACAAAGCTGGAATTCAGTTGTTTTTGTGGACTACTTTCAATTCCATTTGCAGATCTTCTGCCTATGCATGCTGAACGCCGTCCCGTAGCAATGGAGTGTTTACCTTTGAGCATACTGGGCACATACCCAGAAGCCCCGTAGTATTATTGAAATTAGGGGTCCCTGAGCTAAACTTTCATACCCCTATGAAGTGCTATTGACGTTATTGGTCTGTTTGAAATGAGATCCAAACCTCTTCAAACAATAGTATCTGTGTAGATGGTAAGTGGCAAGGATAGCTTCTGTCTGTATTGTATTGAAATATACATATAGACAGTTTTTCCGTTGCCCCATGTTGGGGAATGAAGCACTTTTGCCATTGTATTTGAGTATAATGCTTGAAGTTTCTACGTGTACAGTTTATAAAACTTTCAAATGTGCAATAGAAGCTTTAAGGCAGCAATATGCACTTTGAATCTTGCCATCACTTAGTATCTTGGGGTTGACTTCTCTACAGAGTAGTTCCAGAGCACAAATAGACATTGTTTACTTCTCAACTAATGAGGAACTAGTAAACCTCCTATCTTGGAAAGGTGGCATTTTCCGACGTCATGGAGCACGCATTTCTAATTTGTTTCTAAAGGCAAGTCCCAATTCTCGGGTACAGTATGAAAGAAAAAATTACAGAATTCTTGATTTACTGGGCGCAGATATGTGACAGAAAATAGTTTCTGATTCTAAGATATGATGTCTACATATTGAAACACGTGACACAATCATTTTGGCATATTTTAAGGTGTCCCAATGGTCATTGTGCTCATGCATCCAGTAGAAGTAAATGCTTCGCTGTGCTGCCACTTTCAGGCAGGTCGTAATTTGGACACCCCTGGTATAGTAGGTAGTTGTTTTGAGTTATAATATGGAGTAGATCTAGCTTCCGATGTAGTACGCTTTTCATAAATATTCGCATAATTAGTTAGTTAGTAAATGCAATATTTCCCACTGGCTCTTGAATTACTTTCTCTTGATAATTTAGTTTCATTCCGTAACAGGGGTGGATCCAGCGCTTCATTTTGGGGGACAGTGTTGCCTTTATAGTCTAAAAAGTTTTTAAAAGCCAGTGTTTACTATAGGAAATATTACCAATTGAGAGGCCATGCTCCCTACCCACCCCCTACTGGATCCGCCCCTGTTCGGTAGCTATACTAGCTCAGCAATTAATCTGTGAAAGATTAACAAGAAGAAGCTTCCAAGCAAAGTTTTAAAGTCTCCCAAACATGATCTGATTGTTTTATGCATATTTCAAAGGCCACTGGCCTGCACTGAAAAGAAGGGGATTCCTAACAGCATGGCCACCAGTTCTTGAATTCTTTGAAAGCTCCAGGAATTTCTATAAGTGTCAATAAGAGATCTTGATTTCAATATTTCTCTTCGCAATCGTTGAAATTTTCTTGAATTTCTCGAATTTTCCCTGAATTATGTTGCTAATTGATGGAAGTCTGGCTAGCCTTACTTTTGGGCACAACATATGTTTCTCTTTTCCCAACGTGATTTGAATAAAGCTTCTACTCAACATAAACCTTAGGAATTTCGGAGTGCTTAGAAGCATCTTAGAGTGAGTTTGTAGTTCTTAATAACAATGATACGCAAAAATTTAATGGGCTTTGCCACAGACCCTGTCGTTCCCCTCTGACTACCCTCTGGACCCAGGGACATAGCAAATGATGGGTGGGTATGGGTGTATAACATCCCCTCAATTTTTGGAGCTCTAGAAAATGAAGGTAAAATTGGGTCACTACATCGTCAATACCAAGTACCTTTTATAGAGTTGAAGGCTACATAATGCTTGTACAACAGCTGAAAGAACTTATGGTAAAAGGTAGTATATACTGTATTTGCAGAAACCACTATCAAAACAGTATTGTCTAGTCATCTGAGAACTATAGTTATGAACCTCTTCTCCGGCCCAACTATGGCGGGCTTTATATTAGACTCTGGATGCGGATGAATTTCTAAGACACTCTGTAGACTATGATTAAGAGTCCAGCAAAATAGTTCTCTTATAAAGAACTGTACTTGCAACACCCAAACTCCAATACCATTTTCTAGCCACCTTAGAACCTGTAATTTGAATTTTTTTCTCCTGGCCCAACCATGATGATCCGTATAATAGATACTGGATACAGGAGTCTGCCTACCCCATTGAAAGCTTGTGGTGCCATGTTTGCTCTCTTGCCCCTACTACATGCAACTATCCAAAGAGCATTGCTTTAAGACATTAGAATTTGTAGTGATCGTTGACCAAGAGACCAACTTACAAACCAGGTAAATTCAGCTAAATTCAGCCTCACACCCCCTCAACCAAAGGGTTCTTGCGACGCCCCTACTTAACCCTAGTTGAAAAGTACATTATTTTCATTCATAGGCTCCCCCCATTCCAAGCTAGATAGATGCGCCCTCTTCTGGAGAAGTTTGAAGAAAGTCCTTGAACGCTCCTTGGAAAGTCCTCAATATCTTTCTGAGAATTGAGTCAGTGGCCACGCTGACTAATCACTCAATTCAAAGTGTACTTGTTCTGACTCTGTAGTCTTCTTTATTGCAAACTTCCTTCCATAGAGTTTGCAGTGCTATGAAAATTAGAAACTCTAGCAACTTCAAAATTCTAAACTGTTATAACTCTCTAAGGAATTCTTGTTTCATTGTTAATAGATGGTGATATTTTTACCATGGCTTTTTTTGCTTAATAAAAGGTACCAATTTTGACACTCTTTGGATTAAAAATTTTTCCAGAGTTTCTTGAGGAAAATTCCAAATAGTATTACCACACCAAACAAAGAGTTGCATGGAATATTACCTCTTTTTAGAAGCAGAATTTTGGGTTTATAATCTCGATAGCTTTTAGCGTCTCAGTAAGATAGGGGAGTGGGCGTTACCCGTCAATAGCTGTTGAAAGGAACAAAGTAACTGAACAGCATCAACCATAGTGTACTGTTGAAAGTAATGATAAAAGGCCCCCGTTGTGGAATGATTGTGGCTCTTGTGGCCTAGCCTTCTTACCCTGGCTTAGATTAGTAAGTATTCTCCATTGATAACTACAAATTGACTGCATAGTTTGATTGGTGTCAGTTAAGTGTGGTACTGAGAAGTGATGACATTTATTACTACTTTCTGACGTTCTTCTATGTACCATCACATTAAATAACTTCTTTGTAGAGAACTTTTTGCCTAAAGTAGTGGGAAAGTAATTTCAAAGAGAAGCATGGGAATATTGCTAAGTATCTATTTGTATACATTTAACTATCTGAAGGTATTAAGCCTTCTTGCATTGCAAATTTAATTTTTCGGTTATAACAAATATTCAGTACGTTACGATTAGAGTAATGCATTTTGGTGAAAGAAGAGTCAATCTATATTGAGGATAGGTTAGATTGCTTAGCGTTAGTAGCAATAAACCATTCTTCCAATGACGTTTAGTACCTCTTTCACTCAATGCATCATGGTACTACTAGTCACAGCTTCAGTGGGGTTGTTGATGCATAATCGATAGAAGACTTGTTGTGGCTATTTTGTAGCAAAATCGAAGACAATTGACCTGAATTTGGCAACGTGTATGTCCCTAATTTTCTTCAAAACTTGCTTCTGTGTAATCATGCTTCTTGAGCAGTTATATAGCGGAGAAAGCTCAAAAAGCATTGGTGAGGCCTACACCACATTGTAATTGAAGTAGAAATGATAGAACAGCTATGCACAAAAAGAGTAGCTATGAAAAGCTCTTTAACTTAGCTACTGTAACTTTTTCTAATGTCCACAATACTTTGAACAATCTCCGTGTCCCAAAGTTGAGACTTTGATATTCTTTCGAGAAATTGCATGCAATCATTATTTTGTATTAATCGTTTAGCATTCCTTTGTATATAGAAGGAATTGTAAAATGCTCGTTCATTACTTTAATTACTGTTGCCGTAACCTATACAAACACAGTATTTAAACCCTCCTACACAGTGGCGTAGCCGACGGTGGTTACCTTTAGGGCGTACCACTAAGGGCCCCCACTCATAAGGGGCCCCGAAGGGGCCCCCAACCA
>OLMO02000324.1:2010806-2038935 GCA_900291935.2 Cassiopea xamachana
ACTGGATTTGTGAAGCCTAAGAAGTTTGTAAGAGTGCATTTCATGAGTAAATTAACATTTCTCGTTATTATCAGATTGAAAATTAGCTTTTCTTTTGAGAATATTGTACCACAGTTCATGTTCCCTTACAGAGTATCACTTAAGTTTATGCATGTATGAGGCAGGTGCTAGACATTTTCAGAGTTTAAGTTGAAGGTACGACTGTGCAACTCATCATTAGTGTAATGCAAACTGACAACTGTTCATATATCCGTTGTATCAGTTATAGTCATCGAAGTTATTTGGCATATTGATGATTGCAAAAAGAGCTTCTGGATTTTCAAGGTTTTCATATTTGCATTCTTGATGGAGAAAACAGTTGACTAGACAGACACCTTTTTCTACCCCAACTGGCAAAATTTGTTTAAGTGCTTACTTTAAGTAATGGATCAGTAGCATCATTTATAATGCCAGATGGTCAGGAAAAATAGTATGTATTCCTGATATGTAGTCAGGAAAAATAACTTCATTTTCAAAAAAAAGTAAGGAAAAGTCAGGAAAAATATTTGGTAGAATGCGTATGACCCCTGAAATGTGTCAATTCCAATTAAAATCTAAAGCAATGTCATGTTTACATTGTTATGGTGCAGCTTTACATTGAATTTGGTAACAGTTTCAATGTAATATTTTTCTACGTTCTATTAGCTCTTTCTTTGTAGTTCAAAGAGTTTGTTAACTTTATGGTTTCTAGTACTAGGCTACTTGTATATATATATATATATATATATATATATATATATATATATATATATATATATATATATATATATATATATATATATATATATATATATATAAATATTCATATATGTGTATACATATTTGTTATTTGTTATATGTATGGGTTAATTTCTGGTCCTTGAGAGAAGCGTGTTAACCACTTTCCTTCGCCTTAAATAAGAACAAGATAATCCTAGTCATTGTAGTCAAGTGAATATGATTGTAATTCGTGGGTGGGTGCAATAATCTTTGATTAGGAGATTTGATTCTAGCCACGTGTATTGAAATGGAGCACGTGCGACCTAACCTCCGTGGAATTTATTCATTACATGGGATTCGTTAATCATAATCCTATGGTTAGCTCATTGTGTCGGTCAATAGCCGAATCACCAACGAGCGCGGTTACTGTAGTCGTGTATGTCATGGCATACCGATGGATGCTGACCATCTTATGAACAATTTCTACATGACTTTGAGCTACTGATGACCAATTATTATCAAGAATTGACTGACTGATTATCACGAGATTGATTGATTGATTGATTGATCATCAGTTACTCACCTTTTCTGAAGAATACAATATTTAGGAATATTGAGTCCCAAAAACACTAAAAATTGAAAATGATTTTTGAATATTGCAATGCTTAATCTTCATCTAGAGTTTGAGCTCTCCTTATTTCCTTATAAGTGTTTGGGAACTATTCTTATTTCGCAAGTGCCAAATTTTCTTTCTTTTCTACTTTAAGTTTTAAGTCGCTTTTAATTGATACTTTAATTGTAAAATATGCCCTAGTTTTATTTTACATTTCTAATCTTTTTGTTTTTAATTTTTAGCTTTGATTTTGTGCATAATTTTAAATGTCAATCTTAATTTTGCAACCTTAATAGTAAATTCTCAAAATTCGAAAGAATTGCATGCTATGATTTTCAGGCAAAATCATACTTTTTGGCCCGAAAGAATATTTTCACAACAGCCCTCAAAATGAAATCCTTCTGAGAATATTAAAATTCAGTTCAAAATTAGGCATTCTTAGACAACATGTAATGCCATGAAAACGCTTTTTATCAACTTGCACGGCATATGTATTCTGGTCAAACGTTCTTACGGGCTGGTCAATCATTTAGTCTTTGATTTCACGATTCGAGTGATTAACATGCAATAATCGATCATTGAGCTATTTTTCCTCAAGATCTATCTTAACGTATAAGTCAAAAAGACAAATTTATTTTCTGCTTATACACAAATCCCATTGCCTGCGTGAAATTTGCTTAAAGTTTTGGCTTCGTTGAGCAGTCTTGGGCATCCGTCACGTCTGGCCAATCAATATGCAGCTGTCCCAAGATGGCTACTTTAGTCCATTCACTTACTTGAACTAATTAATTGATTTTTGTGAAGTAATAAAACAAAGTGAAATAGAATCACATAAAATAGATTAACTTTGGTATGCATGGATGGTTCTAAAAAGTCAGTGCTTGTAGTTTAGCTTTGTGAGAGACATAATTTTCCCATCCCTGATCTTGCATTCAGTTCCTTTCCACAGGCCTATGTTACCGTACGCCAGTTTCGTAAGAATGTGGTCTACCAAACTATCAGAGCTACCCATAGCCAGAACTCCGTGACCCAGTGTAACATAAAAATTGGTACATATCATGTTAGGTACCCAACCTGTGGTATATATATTTTGCAAAGTCTACAGTTGTAGTCCATATTTTCTAGTTTCTATTCTTCCCTGCCCCACCTCGCTTTATAATTTACAACCCGAGGCTTGAAATGAAAAAGTTGAAATATTACAGTTCAGCAAGGCTTTGGTATATAAAAATGTGTATATTTGTATGGGGGTTGTTATTGTATAAATATATGCTAATGCAGTCAAATGGGAAGTGAAAAAGACCGTGGTATATTATTGGTTGAACTAAACGCTTTAAGTCAGGGATACTTTATTTTAGGAAGTATTGAAAGAAACTTAGAAAATGTCTAAGGACTGGCAACTCATGCTCTTGATATATCCCTATTACTTTTGACATTGACAGTGAGGAGAGAATACAATGCGTTTGGCACTGACATAACGTGGAACTCCAATCGTTGGTAAACATGTTTGTTTATCAAACAGAACTGAATTCAAAGTAGCTTTTCTTTGATCTTGTTTGATTACGGCCAGGTGTGGCCTAGACAATTCATGAATATTGTCTAAACTGTCCATCAATAGCATATTTGCATTATCCACAAACCACTGTCGAGACCTGGTCACCTTTGATGGAAGGCTCTTAGCCACTATCTACTCTCTGTCCACCTTAGTGACCGCATTTTCTCCAGGAAAATAGATTTGTCTTTTGGTAACGAATATGTAAATTAGGAGATGACGAGGAAATTGGCGGCCATCTACATTTGTTTTGTTTACAGAACTCCGGTTTATAAAGAACCTAGTACCAGATGCCGTAGAGTTTAAGAAACCTTTAGGACTACAAGAAATGAGCTAGAAACGTGATAATAAAAATACTTTGGCACCGTCACCTGGTCCAAAACTGGGGGCTGGGGGACACTGCTCCCCACGTTTTCATAAATTAACATATTTCGCTATTGTTGCATGAGCTTATTTCCGACCTTAGTGACCAGGCCCCTCCACTTTGAAAGCCGTTTCAATGCCCCTGTAATAGTTTGCTACATCCATGTTTTGCGTGCATTTCTCTACAATTACGTTCTTTAAGAAGCTTTTATTTAAGAAACTTTTTGAACTATAATATATTCCAGAACTAAGAAACTTTTAGTACTAGGTCTTGAGCCAGGTTTCTCTTAGAACAAAAGACGCGTACATTAGCATCGATACATTGTAGGAAAAGCCTGTCTGGCCTAGAGTTGTTAGCACTGAGACTGTTATTAAATATCTTGAATTAGAGAATATTTGTTCTTGTTTGAATTCCAATTTATTAATTCTTATTTTCAGTTTTGTTTTTCACTTTTAGATGGTGTTGACAGGTTTGTTGGGAATTCTTGTTTCAAAACGCAAAGTGAAATATCTGGTAGGTATTTGTTTCTCTTTGCGCCAGTTAATATGTCATATCAGTATCATTTACTATGTATTCATGCACATATTCATATTCAATAGATTCATGCACATATGTATACTAATATATGGTGTAAATGTACACAAACATACACACTGCCACCACAACAACGATTAACACCACCTCCACCACAACCATGACAAACACCAGCACCACCACAACCATGACCAATACCAGCACAACCACGACCAACAACACCACCGCCACAACCATGACAAACACCTTAAACACCACATACACATACAGACACAAACGCGCACAAGCAATATTGGAGAAATGTTCGTTTTTTGAAAATGCCAATAAAAGCGTGGAAAAGTCAGGGAAAACTTTGGAAAAGCATCAAAGTAAGGGAGAAGTTAGGCAGTAATTTTCTTTTGGTGTTAGTCGTAATGTTAGCCTTTTGTTGATTGGTCATCAGAGTGTCGTGGCACCATGGTGGAAACTGGAAAGAGGGCATTCCCCCCACAATTCTTCACTAAGTTGTAAATACCACTGATATTTATCATGTGCACTCATCCGAGTGCACAGCACACCCAACACCGCATACCGTACAATGCACACACTAGAAGTGCATATTTTCGGACATTGGTTGCAAATTATTGTTTTGCGGTGTTAATTACCATGTATCTTGGCCTACAATAAATAATTCAAGTTGCAGGTTTCATTTAGTGTAAGTTTGCTTTGGATTTGTAAATTTAAACTCAAATTGTTTCACAGTTGCGTTCTCAGATGTCGCATCCTTTGCAGTTAATGTAGAGGCAATCCTACCTCATCCAATATCCATCATAGTCATCTCATCGCACGTGTTCCATTTTTCGTCTGTTGTGATTATTTATTAGACCTATATGTTTCCCTCTTCTTTTTAAGGTGGTATGCGTCGTGTTTCTCTCCATCGTGTGCACTATGTTTTGCTTTGTCAGCTTCGTGTACCTCCTTGCTGACGTAAATTCAAATCTGAATCGACTTCAAGACTGTACCTTCTCGGCTCACGAGAAAGTTTGCAAGTGTTTCATACCAGACGATGCAGGCCGAAGGTTGCTCAAGTTCTCCTCAGTGCAAAGTTGCATGTCGGTGAAGGAGAATCTGCGCAACCTCGTTTACGGTGTATCTGTATTATTTGGTGTTGGGTTTATCATATCTATGATAACAGCTATCGCGTCCTCCTGGCTTTTGTACGCAGAGCAAAAGAAAAGCTTACAAGTATGTATTTCATGACGGGGACTACTCATGTTTTAAATATTTGCATTTTGAGTTCAAATTTTTTATCAAACTTCTGGCTGGGTATTTCTATGGTAAACATGAAATGACATTAGGCCAAATAATTTTACATTTACAGTAGATGTAGGACGTGCTTAATTTTTCACTTTCAGTTTTTATAATCTTAGAATGTTTTGAATTTAAGCCAAATATTGTTCTATATAATATTGTTCTATTCACCTATTTATGATCGGAAAAAGGATACAGGATTAACTTTGCTTCAAGATCAAAACAAAAATTCAAATCTTTTAATTAAAGCAAGTAGTTTAAGTTCTGATGAAGCCTCAACTTTTCATTGCTTCAAATTATTCGTTATTTTCACAAATTTTGAGCGCTTATGTTTTATAGACCACGCTTATATAATGAACTGTGCGTAAGCATTCAGTATGAGATGTTTGTTGCACGTTTCACTTTAGGAAAATCAGTGACCAAGTGGTTATGACGTACTTTTTGTGTCGAAAACAAAATGATAGACTTTTATAACATATGGACATTGGTACTCATGAGGGTATCGATTAAGAATGGCGCATCATTGACGTCAAAAGCTCCATTTTACACCTGACGTTCATTTCGGGTGCAAAAATGTAGCATTTTGTAAAGGCTACGCAAATACCATAATTTTTGAACGTTTGCTGCAACGTTTGCTGTAAAACGAAGATGTTGCGGATGTGTGTTAGTAAGGCTAAAGGCAAAAAGACCAACTTCTTCAGAGGAACAGTTATGGTGTCAGAAATATTCAATTAAGAAAACCACAATATTGAAGTAAATTAGATCTGATGAAAAACTTAGCAAGAAAAGCCTATTCTGTATAAGGTTGATTTTTCCATTTATTGTCAACAATGTAGGCCTAGGACAGGTGCCCTAGTGAGCTTCTTGCTCACCAAACTCACCTGCAGGGCGAAAAAATTGCTCAATATGCAGGCAATTGACAGATCTACCAGTCTGTTTGAGAATATCTTAGCTTTTCAAAGCTTTTGAGAACTTTAGATAACATATCATTCACTTCCTACTCTTTATTCATAGCCGTCGTTTTCAATTTCGACAAACATTGAAGAACCTATTCACATGAATTCAATCACCACACAAACACAGGAGAGTTGCCTCCAAGCCAGGCCGAGGCCAACAAGTACTGCTGACCAGGAAGTTCAAGGAGCGTGTGCAAGAAATCTGTCAGTTGGAACCCAGACTCCTATATATATGATGCCAGTTGCGCAGTTGGTCTATGATATCGAGACTGATCCACAAAGAGAATATAGAATGCTAAATGTTACGTCTACGGATAGAGACGAACCCCCGCCTCCGTATTACGATGCCATAGTTGCACCGTAACTAGTTGAGTGTATCAGTGGGATGGAACTTGACCAGCCTTTGACAAAATACAGTGGGTGACTGCAAAGGAGAGATGGAATTTTGTTACTTTGCTGAGCAGCCGCTACAGAGGGTACCTCGAAATGTATTGAATTGAATAGCACTGCTGGGCAGATTTGCAATGGATTTATTAGCATTTTTATGAAACGACTTTTGTTCAAATGTCCTGCTAAGTTTTGGGACTTCATACATAAGCTCCCTCACAGTTACAATGTATAAACTGCACATAAACTTGATTTGCTGACTTGTATTCGCGACAATTTTCGTAGCTGCTGCGAGGCAATCAATTACACCGAAGGAGCCAAGACAGTATTACTTTATAATGGCATTTTTTTGTATAATTGCAAAATGATTTACTTTAGTAAAGAAGGAGGGTTCAGTATGGAAACGAGGCATATATATAGAAGCGAGACACAGAAATGGAAACGAGGCGCATATATAATAATGAGGCTTAGATATGGAAACTAGGTATAGAATTAGACGCAAAGTTTAGTTGTATAATTTAGATATAGAGTTGCCTAGTTACAGAGAACTATTCATTTTTATATACATGGAATCGCCATTGATTCCATTTGTAAGGTTATTTTTGTAGTTACATATAATCCTTGTCATGATAATCACCATAGTAACAGCAGCTTAATTCTACGAAAACGTCTTTTGGGTTTGATTAGAAAATTGGAATCTTTGCAATCTTTTGTGATCATTTTGGGCAATTAGCCTCATCCTATTTTATTGCCCCTTGGGGAGGTGTATTGGTCAGCTGAATAGAGGAAGCTAAATATGCTGATTTATTAGTAATTATGATAATGTATTAGTATTTATGCAAACTTGTTTGCTCAGCCAAAGTTCCATTTTCCAATCCCATGTCTCTCATTTCTTCAACTCTCCTCAATCTCTAGTACTCCTATAGGTCGGTAGTTTACAACTCTGGGTCCCGGGTCAGATTACAATTGGGGGGGGGGGAGAGTATGGTAACCTTTCAAAGGGTAAATGGAGGTATGAAAGTTTCTGTTAAAGTTTCGAGAACTGTGGTTTGAAATCATGCCCTTTTTTCCATGGGGCTTCAAAATGTATAAAAATTCAAACCCACTCCGGCACCCAGAGTTATAGATGACTTACCTCTTATTTTTAAATACCTTTTTTACTTTTTATTGTTTTCATTTAATTGTTTACCTTCATTTTCCCATATTTTAGTTTGAGTATTCAGATGCGATCGCTTTATGGATTCTATTTGTTGTCTTCTGTTGAAACTTTTACCCCTTATTTTAAATAGGAATTTTGCACATTAACCATTTATCAAGAGAAGGAAAGAATGAATAGAGGATAGTAGATTGTCAGCTGATTATACAATATTACCTGCCATCCATCACCTTGCGAGATATGACCATTTAAAAACCAGATTCTTTCTATATTTGCAATGAGTACTCGAAGCGTAGAAGAAACTATTCATAATTGACTACCCAGCAATCCCTGGAGACTTTCGCTTTATTGGATGCAAACAAATGACCCAATCATTAATATTTTGTGTCAACACTGCTGCTCAAAATTGTTATTGAAACGCTTTAACCTTTAGTTCAAAGTGAGTGGCCTCTCTCCCATTGGTATCCAGAATTTATGTCATCAATTATATTAGCTACCTAGCCTCCATTTGAAAGTTGCATAGCCTGTAAATCTTTGAGTTTAACTGTAGATGGAGATTGACAGCAAGATATATCTTCAATAAATATATTTAAACTGAGTTTCTATATTTCTATTCTCTCTAAATATATGATCTATGGATATAAAAAGTCTTATGATTTCTTTTGTCACAGCCCATTTTCGTGCTGTGGTAAAGTTCTGCAGTACCAACAGACGATTTCGTTTGTGAACGTATTGAGTAATTCTGAACTGATAATATAGAGAGTAGGTTAGTGTGGTAAACAAAGCTCACCGGTAGGTTATGACATCACACAGCATTTCCGACAAGGCATGGTTGTTGTGCTGTCTGGTATCAACAAATCCAGATCTTGATTCTTCTGTAATTTACAAATAACGTAATATATCTAGAGGTTATGGAAATTGGCTCGATTTGTGTATGTGTATTCAATATTGCTCTATGCAAGCTGTTAGCGCTCAAAATACGTACAAACATACACAAGTTACTTACTTTGCAGGTTGAACTAAAGTAAGCTGCTCTTGGAGTCTGATAGATGCTCCTCCGTTAATTAATTTTTTTAAAGTTTTCCACGCAAGGCCATTCTTAATTCAACCCCCCCTGGCTATTCATATTTTAAGGAAGATCTCATCCAAGGCCATTTTTTGAGGAGATACTTTGGCCTGGATGTAAAATTATTACAAGAGAAGAACGCTGATTGCATGTGTTGTGTTTCAGCGTTGCTTCATTCTATAGACTTGACTATCTTAAATTGATATGTGTGTGACGAGAAGACATTGCTTCTTCTATAACGGTTTTTGGCAATTTTCCAACCTCACCTTTTATTCTAATCCCCACTAATTATGTTTTGGGGATTTTTCCACTCCACCCTGACTCTTCCAATCCCCCTTCTATTAGGCACCAAAGAGTGCTAGTGATGTAAAACTGCATAATTACGAAGTATATACGATGTACTTACGATGTATATACGATGTACTTACGATGCATATACGATGTACTTACGATGTACATACGATGTACTTACGATGTACATACGATGTACTGATGGTTATGCTATTAATTTCCATTTGTAAACTTTAAGTAATTCACAAATTTTAGTATCTTTATCTACAACATCAGCAGTAATAGTTATCTTTTCTCCAGCAATGTAACATGGAAATATATATTTTCCTAAAGAATGGACAATTGACTCACCACCAAACTTAAATCCTGTCCCTCCAACTAAAACTCTGACTTCCTTCATGTCTGTATTTGGCATATCCTCAAAAAAGGCATCTTTCCATTCTTTACCCATAACGTTTGCTGAACAGCAACTGTCTAATAAACCATTAATCATTAATACTTCACTCATTAATACTTCCTCTTGTGTTCTTTTACACACTTCATTTGAACCATCTACTCTATTTTTCTATACTGATGTTTCATATGCAGCTTGCAGACTTTCATATGACTCTGGACATCCTTGACCTATGGATCCAGCAAAATGAAATATAGAATTGCATATATGACAAGTAAGTGGATTTCCAACTGGTCCTTAAGGGTTAAAACCGTGCTTATAACTTGCAGATGCATTTACCATATCGCTCAAAAAACCTCTTCCTCCACGTCCCCTATAGTTTCCTCGACTGCCTTCAAACTTCCCTCTATAACTAGTGTAATGAGCTTCCTCTATAGCGTTTACATCTTCTTTCACTACAGTGCTTTGACTTACTACTTGTTCTCCAAAAATCCCCTCAAGGCCCTTTTGCTTTGTTTATACATTTCAATGGCTTCTTCATAAATAAATCCAGTAAGGACTACCTGGATTTCCTTGTCACTCAGCTTTGCAGCATCAATTAACTACTTAGCAAATGCTTTGTTAGGTAAAACAATGACATCCCTTTTTACTTCACTTAAAACTTTTACTCGATTCCTCTCCTCAATTTAAGGAGGTCCACTGCCCTAAAATCTACAATCTTCTCTAGGATAGCTATGGACTTGAAAATTGGCAGATAGAGAACTATTAATTCAATGATGTCATTTATAAAGGTAATTATGGTATATGCTAATTGGTTGTCATGGTAACAACTAATTAATAGGAAAATTGTAACTTTTCAAGTGAAAGCAAAAATATTTTACACAATTCCCAACATACACTTCTTATATATCAAATTGATTCCTGTGATGTGGAGAGTGCAACTATCTATTTTGTTTGGCTGTAAGTAATCACAACTTTATTAAACTTTGAGAACTTCACACCCAAGCAAAAGTTATACCACAATTTGACCAGTAAATGGTCCCTCACATGGCACAAAGTAGAGATATAGAAAATTCAAGGCTCTTATTGCACTCTTCATTTATTGGGCATCATTATGATATATAGACATTAGGGAATAAATGAACCCTGTAAAATATTTGCATGAACTCAAAAAGCAAGTATTCCAAAAATCACATTTTGTGAGAAATGCAATTAAAGTTTTGCACACAATTCTCAGCACTAAAGTCCATGCTTGCTTCAAAATCTCATACTGATTCTTGCTGTTCAATAAAAGCTCCATGAATTAGCACTATTTAAATTGAATTAAATTAAGTTATATTGAAAAAGACAAATTTTGGTCAATTTCAAGCAATTTTAGGACAGTGGACCTCCTTAATGAAATTACTGCATGATTGATGCATAATGGTCAAATCATCTCTTTTGAAAGACTTATCTAGTATCTGTAAAATCTGTGCAATGGCATTATCACCAAATGGAATAATTTCTCCCATCTGTAACGCAATAGTAATCTCTTTGCCAACTCCTTTACTCTGTATATCCTTCCTCTTATCATTTAACTTGTATCCCCTACAACTGCTATCTCCTAAAATTCGACTTGAAATCTCCAATCTCCACACCTCTTTAGTTCTGGATACCAAAGTGGCGGTGGTAATCTGGCACGTTTTCCAGCATCTGCTCCATTTCTTTCCATTGCTACAATGCAGTAACAGCATAGCTAGCCTCTGCTACCATGAAAAACAACCCTTGAAATACTATAAATATGTCGACATAACAATTCCCTTCCATTAGAGGATCCATTAAAAGTGATACTTCCTCTCTTCTCGCAGCACCCCATCAACCTCTTTCTCACAAAGCTTCTTGTTTGATTATGACACTAATTATAAACATTAACAAGACATGTGATATATTCCTCCATTCCAAGGCCTTAATCCATCACTATATCAAAGGCTGTCATACAAGCTGATCTTGATTTTCTTCACCATAGCTAGTTTGAGTTGTCAATGGACGAGTGATTTCAGAAATCTATGTGTCAATACACCTTTCTTAGACAGACAATGTTGAAGGCATGCCCTCTCATTCGAAAATAGTATGCCTTCTCACAAGAATTATTGTAAAAATAGGATTGTGAAAAGAGGATGCTTAACCAAACAATGTGCAGCGAGTGCTCTTTGGGTTCAAAGTATTATAATTCCTAACGCGAATGATAGCAAAAATAGGATTCTCAATAGGGGATGTCTATCCAAATAATGTCCAGGGAATCCTCTTTCCGTCGTGGATCGAAGGGTAGATGTTTGACAATATCTAAATCTACATGGTAATCAGAAAAACGTGATACTACATTACGCTGATGGAGATCAACACACACGCAATGCACACCTATCATATGCCATGAAAAGGCCTTGTAAGATATAATGATATAATCCTGAGAACCTGAATTGTGATGTGATGAGTGTATCAAATAACGTTATGTATTGGAGGTGTGATGATCTTAATATATATTAAAAGTAGACATGGAACATCAATAGATAGTCCAATACTAAAATCAAGCAATCAATGGGTGACTGGACGATAGCCGAATCGTTAGTAAATCATGGGAATATGCATATCCCGTAGTGTTGTCACTGCAATTAACCACGCATGGATGGTTGCTAATGTGTACCTAAGGGAAAAGGCCTTTGAACGCACAATTCCGGTTTAAGCTCGTATTGTTGGAAAAGAAGGAATCTGACTGCTTGATTGACAACGTTTGTTTAACATTCGACTCTTGGAAGGATTTGGTTTCTTTTTGAACGGAAGACTTCATGGAAGGTAAGGCGCAAGAGAACATAAAGATGCGAAGTTCAATTCTTTGAGCATCGGAGGTCACGACACGATTAATACCGATAAAGTCAGACTCATGTATGTATGAATTGTTTGTGTTAGCATATTGACTGAGTGAAAGACATAACTGCTAGCCTTTTAGTTCTAGTTTTTGAATTCATTTGTTGGCGCGGGCCTTTTGTCCTTCGAGTTGTGTTGAGATTTACGTTGGCCATAGCTACTTTGATCATTGCAATGGAGAGGATCAACGAAAGAATGGCTAAAGCTAAGAAATAGCGGCCCAATTGTTGATATGTGTGAAGTTAATGGAGTATGCCGATATCCTTCAGACATTTAGTTTGTACAAGAAGGATATGTGAAGATCGGTACCTTCACAAGCACAAAATGGCGGGAGGATTTTAACAATCTGTATCACCGAATTTTCACAAAAATACCCTCTCGCATTACTCTATTCATTATGCCTGTTACTATTATGCAATAAAGTGTGAGGAAAAACCAAGCTTTAGAATTTTAGTAACATCGGATAGCTTTGCGAAGTTCAATGTAACATCGGATAGCTTTGCGAAATTCAATAAGGGGTCCTCCATCTTGGTCCCTTCGTCTTTGTCCCCGTTGATATCTCAAAATACACCATTAACTATCAATATACAGCACATTTCCCTATCTATGTGCGTCTCTAATAAATGCTTCTGTCATGAAACCGCAATTTTTACGTACGTAGTTCCTAACAATAAGTCATCCAATCCCACTAAAAGAAGGCGCCACTTTACTTGATATAGTGGCTTTTGCACTTAACAAAACACTTTTGGCGCTTCAAGTTTAAACTGAGACAGTCAACCGATGACACTACCTGCTTTTACCTCGACTCGCGATATCATCCGCATCATCAGAATTTAATGAGGTTAGTATTTGTGTGCTGTTCGGTGTTGATACGTTGATGTATTTACCCCTGTTTGGCGCCTGGATCCAATCCTTGAAATATACCAAAATCGATAGCGTCCTTCTTAGAAGTGGGTAACTTGTGTGTATCACAGATCTCCGTCAATATATCAAAGATTATGTACCAAAATGTTCTTTTCATAGTTAGCACATAAGAGCACTTGAGTCGGTGAGTTAAAGAAAAGTTTTGTCTTGAGTCCTGCACTGTAAAAAGTTTTGAAATTACAGAACAGTCATTAGTAACGGTAGGGAGGGGGTGGAAGTATTATGAAGATTTATGAACCCCTGCATGTTGGCCTTGACAAATCTCAAACCCCGTATAATTTCTGCTAAAAATTTTCAGACCCCTGACAAAAATGTTAATAGAAATATTAACACATTGTCAACACTATGAATTATAGAATATCAAATCCACATAATCTTGGCTCCTATATGCATTAAAATCCAAAGAAATACTTGCATATATGATGCAGTAAAGCCAAATTTTATGATCTGTAAACTATGCTATCATCATTTTGGTCAACCAAAGAATGAGCGCTTTGAAAATGGTGTACATAAAACACCAAGGTTTTTTATTTAACACATTATTTAAAGTTGCAATTATTATTGACACTTTCAGTATTAGTTACAATGACTTCAACCTAAAGTAACTAATAAAATCCAACTACAATTACTCAAATATTCATGCAATAAGGGAGTGGTCATTAAGTATCTGTCATGAGGGGCAGAGGCTAATTGAGAGGGATTTCAAACAAATTGCTAAAACTGGAGGGGGAATGAATCCAAAATTATTTACATTTTATATTTATATGTCACTCATAATTTAATTCATAATTCATAATAGTTTAAAGTGTTACTTATAATCTGATGATTCTACTTCATTGCCAACACCTGTAGCATTAATTCATTTTCTCCAGTATGAAATTTTCTTCATTTTTCTACCTTTGGTCATTCCCTCTGCTTTTTTAAGCTTGATGTTGAAATTTTGTGTAGTATGATTTGCAAAGTCTAAAGCATCTGAGGAAAAGTAGTAATTCTCTGTATACAGAGAATGGCTAAGTGCCCTCAGATCCATTAGGCTGTAATTGTCATTATCTATTATCTGTCATTATATTTTGTTTTGATGGCCTACTCCCTATTCTTTAATTGATTTTCTTACAACTGTGATTGAAGGTCTTTCTGTCTCTTTGCCTCTTGAATCATGTTGTGCTATTTAATTTATTCTCCTCTTAGTTAGTATTAGGTTAGTATTTGTGTGTTTTTCTTTATTGATACGTTGATGCACTTACCCCTGTTTGGGGCCTGGATGCAATCCTTGAAATATACGAAAATCCATGTCGTCCCTCTTAGAAGTGGGAAACTTCTGTGTGTCACAGATCTCCGTCAATATATCAATGATTATGTACCAAAATGTTCTTTTCATAGTTAACACATAATTTGAATTTTGTACGGCAAAAAGTTTTGAAATTACGGAACAGTCATTATCAACCGTAGGGAGGGGGTGTAAGTATTTTCAAGAATTGAACACAAAATTCTAGACCCCTGCATGTTAGGCTTGAAAAATCTCAAACCCTATATAGTCTTTGCCAAAAATTGTCAGAACTCTGACAAAAGTTTTGACGAAAAAATCATCATACTACATCAACACTATGAATTATAGAATATCAAATCCACATAATCTTGTCTCCTATATGCATTAAAATCCCAAGAAATACTTGCACATATGATGAAATAAAGTCAAAGTCTATGATCTGGAATCTATGCTGTCATCATTTTGGTCAAACAAGAAATGAGCGCTTTGAAAATGGTGTACATAAAACACCAAAGTTTTTTTTATTTAACACATTCTTTACAGTTAGAATTATTGAAAATTTCGCTACTAGTTTAAACCAATAGTAACTAATTTAATCCAACTAAAATTACTATAATACTCATGCGATAAGGGAGTGGACATTAAGTATCTGTCATGAGGGGCTGAGGTTATTTGAGAAGATTATGTAGCAAAAATGCAAATTTAAAGAGGAGTTTCAAACAAATTGCTAAAGATGGAGGGGGTATGAAACCAAAAGTATTTATATTTTATATTTATGTTACTCATAATTTAATTTATAATTTATAATAGTTGAAGTGTCACTGGTAATCAGATGATTCTACTTCAGTGCTAACACCTGTAGCAACTTTTTCTCCAGTATGAAAGCAATCAAATTAGCTTTTCTGACAGTTTTTCTCCTTGTGGTCATTCATTTTGCGTTTTGAAGCTAGATGTTAAGATTCTGTTTAGTATGATTTGCAAAGTTCAAAATATCTGAGGAACATTAGTTACTATCTGTATACAGAGAATAGCTACCTGTCCTTAGATCATATAGACATTGCTAGATTCTAGGAATCATCTGGCTTTATTTGTCAATATCTTTTAAATGAATTGAATTGTCTTGAATTGGCAGGTTAACTCCCATTGTCAAGTGTAGCCACTCATGTCTGCAAAATTTCTGAAAAGGGGGCTTAATTGTACCCCAAACCAAAGGGCATATAAACTAGAAAAAGGGGTGTTTTGCAAAAAAGCAAGCAATCTAGGAAAAGGGCTATTTTAATATCAACTCAGATGCTCAATCTGGCTCTCCACATTTGCATAGAACATTCATCAAGAAAGGCATATATACAACTATGCATGAGTACACTTGCTGTGAAATATGTCTCAAGTTAGAAATACTTATAAGCATATGTGCGTCATGGTTTTTCTCATTACAAAATATATATAATTTATAATTGATGTATTTAGCAATGAGCAAAATGCTGATGAAAACATTTCATTTTTGTATAACATCATGCAGTTTAAATTGGAGTATAAGCTATGAGACATGGTGGATATTGTACATGGCAAAATAAAATAGCTAGTACTGAATATAAAGCAACAATAATATTATTGCTAATATTTCATTATTGTGATAACAATGAGTACTTACATGTACTACTTGAGGATACTATTTGGGGATATTATTTCATGATAATAGTAAAAACATACTTGAAAGCAGACCCTCTATCATTATGATGTGAAAGTAGGGAAAGGATACAGTGATATTGTGAGCAACCAATTTGAAGTCTTACCAAATTGTAATAAATGTTTAAGCCTATAAATGAATGTAAGCTTCCAACTCGGGTTCCAACACACCAATCACTGACTAGTCTTCTATCTTCAAGATGACAATACATGCATGGTCGTTCACAGTAATCAGTAAATGTATGAATGACTTCGAAACTGTTTTTATCAAAATTTGTGGATCAAACATAGGCTGTCTGATTTCCATTTTCAACAACTCTACTAAGGACACTGACTGAACCGATCGACCTCCAGTTTACGGTTCGTTTACGGTTAGTTTACGGTTAGTTTACGGTTAGTTTGCTGTAAAGGCCTAAGTTTTCCCTTGTTTATTTACACTTACTGCGGGGAACAGAAGCTCAATAAAGCCAGACAAACTGTCTTTCCTAACACTAGAACACTCATTCTATAAGCCTATCTACTTTTCATCTCCATTAACTATGATCTTTATCAAACACTAGTGCTTTAAAAAACTCTACCTATGTGAGTAACTTTTTAGTCTCTGATAAAAAAGTGACTTTCCATCAGGCAAATCTCCACGTACAGTTGAGATAATTTAATTCTGATTTCATTTGTTTAGAGAACACCTATGAATGAGTGTGGAGAAAACTCTCGATCGGAAATAAGTTGTCATTTTCTTTGAAAATTGAACAGGTGACAATGGGACAGAATTATGCACTGTGGTACAGAACAGCGACTTTCCATCAGGCAAATGGAACCTTGTTGCGTTTTTTGTTGGCAATTGAATATCTTATAGTGGTGCTTCTCGACAGGTAAAGGATAAGTTCATTAGAAGGTGATGAGGAATAAAGTTGTAGCAAGCAAGTTGTATCGTACAACTTAGATAATTGAATTTATACATTGCATGTGGTATAGAAGTGTCCAGCAAGTAAATTTTGGCCCCACTTTTTATTTTGACTTAAATCCGAATGCTGCTTTTTGGCGTATAGAGCTACTTATATGCCAGTTGAGGGCCGTAGTTCGCCCAATGTTGTAAAAAATGCAGGAAAGTTCGTCAAACATTGGCCATACTGCGAGAGAAACGGCCACTTCATTTTCTCTGGTAGGTCTTTTACTAACATCTCTCCTACTATGTCAAGTGCTTCGACACATGTCTGCATAATTTTGCGCTTAAAATTACAATTGGTATACACTACAAATAATTTTACATAGCTATCTGATATATAAATTACTATTCTACAACTCATGTACGTTACTGTCTTTACATATCTCATCCCAATAAACTGTTTTTGATTTACTTGACTTTCCATATAATCTACCTGTCGCTTGTTCATAAGTTTCCTGATATTGCCCTTTCAAGAAGTGAGTTAACAGGTCTTGGAATATTACCCGCTCAATGAATTAGCTCCTAGACGTACCCCATGTTCTGGAAATTCGAAATTCCAATTTGTTCAAAGTGGAGAAAAGCTTCTCGTCTTCATTTGGTACTGTTCTGCAGAAGATCTTTTGTACTATGCGTAGTAACTTATACACAGTACTATGCAGTGAATTTCTTATTAAAGAGAATTCTTCATTTTCTTGCAAATAGCGAAACCTTGAAGGGCGCAATGCTATTACTGCAGATAGCCGCTCTGTTGTTACCGCCAACAGTTCTTTCAAAGGCCGCCGCTGAAGATCATTAATATGGGCACACAGCTTACCTGCCTCTCTCGTACAAAAAGCTTTGAACTCTTTCCAAATCAGATCATTGTTGTTAGAGGATTCATCTGAAGAGCTGCTATCCAAGGAGGCATCTGAATTGCTACGTACCCTCATCCTATCTTTGTCCCTCAGAAAAGTGGAAAGTGATGTAAACGGCCCCTCGTTGTGTGTAGGCATATTCTCAAAAATTGCAAGTCGCACGGGTTTGCATTTCACATCATCCCACAGGGTCCTGCTGTCTTTCGTGGGTCTTTCTATGTTACACACGGCTCCCTTCATTGCATGGTGTGCTATCCAATAGTAAAATTTTGGGTAAAGCTCTTCCTTTATTGCGAAATCCATTGACATTAGTAGTGAATAAGAAAAAATGCATGTGTACAGTCCACAACTAATGTTATCTGTTTGAACTGGTATGTTACAACATTTATGCAAAGGCAAAAAGTACCATTTCCTTTCATTACCTCTCCCGGAATATTTTGTCAACTTGCCAAGAAGTAGTGACATGGAACGCATTAGAGCATTGTCTGCGGCAGCATGTGGTAAGGAGTCGCAATGTATAATGAAGCTAGTATTGGGGTATAGAGCGAGGACACTCCAATGATCCCGTGACTCTTGATGGTAAGGAATAATTACGATTTCAGATCTTAAGATCTCGTCGCAACTTCTAATAACCTCATTCAAGAAGTAGCTTTTTCTCTTCTTCCCTATAAGATCCGTTAGCAAGTAGTTGGATAAGACATACACCTTCCTCCCTTGATCTATCTCCTCTTGTGCAATCCCACGCATGAAACAGTATATTACATCACCATTTAGCTTCTCCTTCCCAGCCAGTCTTTTTAGATCTTCATTACATAACAAGTTGGATTTTATTGAGTGTAGCCCGAACCAATATTTCTCAATACGGCACACAGCTTCCTGCGATAACTCGTTTAAAAAGTATGGAAAGGTGTTTCCAATGCTTGCTGTGTCATTGTTGGCTACGTAGAATAAAAGCCTTGTGCTTTTTTGCAGTCGCTCTGATTTTAGAAATCTATCGCTAGAGCCTTGAATTAGCTTTGCATCGTTACATTTCACAGCTTCATTTTTGTTGTTGAATACGCAGCAATCATAATGCCCACTAGTTGCAGTTGGCCCATGGTGACTGATGGTTGCAGCCAGGCTGTACTTTGAATTGCCTTCATATATGCTACCTGCTACAAAGTTATCCAACTGCAAAGCTTTATCTATATGAATTAAGGACTCATTTTTTTCTCCTTTCTCGTTGGTCCTTTCCGTCAACAGGATCAATAACTCTGGCATAGTTAAGAAAAATGATCGGTGCCATATCATCTGCTCATTTCCACATTTACAGTTTACTGTGTTTTGAGTGTCATTGACAGTGCACCATTCCCATAATAGTGACTGTATAGAGATGATACTCTTCTCCCAAAGTGGTAGCACCAAATGAAGGCAGATATTTGAAGCTGTAGATGACACAATTTTTCCACACATTCTGCAGCCAGAGATATGTATTGTTTTTGAATCGAAATTGGAGTAGTCGGTTAAGCAATTGTTGGATATCTCTTTCAATATCAAATGTAGGAAATCAGCGGCGTCATCTTGCATACATAGTTGCTTCTGGTCCCTTTTATAAAGTAGAGAAATCAGAGCCTGCATTTCATTACTTACAGCCAGAGCTCCTCTGACAGTATTGGCACGATCTGTTTGCTCTACTTGCAACTGTTTGTGTATTTTCGTTAGATGTTTACATATCGCAATTGGGCACTGAATCTCACTTGGCAAGTAGTTGGCAACAGCTGAACTACAAAGCACTTGTAATACCGAATTCGACCAGCAGTTGTTATAAGGGTTCATGATACCCCTGTCTGGAAAGAACTTTGAAACATTATCGAAAGTGAGGGGTGAATTAGGCACCATTAAATAAGTAAAGCTGTCTACAACCTGCTTATTTTTGGAAGGAAGCCTATTCCAAATCCTCAGTATATTACTAAAGCGATCATTGAGATCACTCATTGATTGATATGTGAAATGGAAGAAGAAATTGAAGAACCCTGAAGCAAAATTCTTTGCACATTTTGGACATATATATGTCATTGCAGACTGGGCATACTCCTTTGTAATCAAAACACAGTCTGTGTGAAACCACCTAAAGCACTGGTCGCAAGAGACCCAATCTACGTCCTTTGCTCTTGATAGCGGAAAATCTGATTTACATTTGAAACACACTGCATCATCGGCTTCCACCAATTCTCTGAAAGACTCCCTATCTTGTGGACTAAGGTTCTCCCATCCCTGTTTTAATTTCCGTCTGACTTCACGCATACCCTTACTAGACTGCTGCACTGATCTGTAAACTTGGCGTTTGTATGCCGAATAACCAGAATTTGTACTACCTGAGTCTTCTTTACTACTTGTTGCTGTTTCGCGCAACACTTGTAAATGCTGTTCTGTTGAATTGCATAGCGCAGATATGCCCTTCTTGTTTGGTGTACTTGTTTCGAGGTGTGCTTCAAAATTTTGCTTTTTTGATTTGGAGTATGTAAACAGGTCGTTGCATTTCACATTCTTCTTTTCAGAGCTTGAAATCGCAAACGTTAATGGGATCTTTGGAGCTTGTTGATAATAACCTGATTCATTCTTCTTCCTTTTAACAGGTGCTTTATCGCACTTCTTCCACCCCTCCACTACACTGCACACGTCATCGTGATCGTTATTGTATTCATTTTCAATATTTTTGCGCTCTTCTTTGTCCATACGTAAATGATTCCTGCTATTCTCAGAGCACTTCTTCCTGTCCGAAACTTCAATCCTCTCTCTGATCCCAGTCTCTATACCATTTACAAATTGCCTACGCAGGCCCCTGTTGTCTAGCCAGCACTTCTCAATGAATTCTTGTAGTGGTAGATGCAGCTGCAAGCGATCATTCTTCTTTAAGCTAAAGAAGTGCTCTACGTCGCATTTGTTTGGTTTGAGTCTGCAATACTTTTGCCTAGAACTGCAGGTAACTTGTAATTATAACTATTGTTGAATCTTTTTAGATCACCCAAGCATAGATTGCTCCATAGAGTTATAAATGGCACCTTCTTTTTCAGCCAATCGAGGTACAAAGGCATATAATACCTGTTGCATTCCAATCTCTCACCTTCATCTACCGGACAGTTAATTCTAGAGTCTCCAAGGTCTACAGGTATCTTACCTTCTTCAATGAATGCGTTAAATTTGTGCAGCCAAAACTTATGCATTAATGAATTTGAAGAGTTCTGCACTTCATCTTCGTCTTTCCTGGATATGAATTCCTTCGGATTTGTAGCAGAGTGGTTTACATTTGCCTCTGAATCATTCTCATGCTCCACTGTGTCCAAATAGTCATCCATACTGTGAACATCATCCTCCTCCTTCCAATCCAAGTTCAGAGTGTTTACTTTCTTCTCAATCTGGTGAAGAGCTGTGGAACTTACTTTGTTTGCATACTTACTGTTCATAAGGAAGTAAGCACTCCGCATTAGTTCCACAGACTCACCTAAAGTCCTAGTATTCACAAGACAGGCAAGAAATCGCATGCAAAAGTGCACTTTTGATTTACAGCATATATCCTTTTCAAATAATTTTCTGCACTCTCTGCGATTCATGTTCATAACATGCGCTAGACATATGTGTACAATAGTCTTCCCTATGTCTTCCTTTGTAGCTGTGCCGCTCACAATTCGATATGTTCTATTTAGATATTCATCCAGCCCACAACCACAAAACTCTTTTAAACATGCAAGAATAATAGCCCAACTGAAGTCCATCATAACTAAACGTGGATTTGTTGTTGTTCCCCTATTTCTTCGGTATTCTTTTTCATGTATTGCCATGAGGAAATGTCTAATGGAGAATTGGTCATGGGCAGTTGTTATATACTCAGCAACTGGAATCGGAGGCGACTTGCCGAAAGGATGCCTAATTGCTGCAACATAATACAAAATTTTGTTAAACCCCTTTATCCTATCTGTTACCGTTCCGGTGGCATCTATGTACAGTATATCATTCCTAACGTGCTCATGATAGAGAGTAGCCATTGGTTCATCAATAAGAATGATTTGAATACTATTGTGACTAAAGCTAGCTCTATGTATATAACCAAATTCACGACGGAAGACATGACCCGCCCTTATACACTCTTCTTCGTCCATTACTGCAATTTGTTTTTGCAGTTCTACAACCTTCTGCCTTACATTTTCAACAGATGATGCTTCCTGTCTTGCCTTGAATGCAATTTTCTCCATGGCAGTTTTCGTTTTGCCAGCCCCTGTTTGATTGCCTGCAGCATATGCCCCTTGATGTATATTGGACAGTTCCTCTCTAAATTTATTTGATGGAGGAACATTTCTGTTCGCTACAAAAAACCGTTTGAAATGCTCTTTTTCATCACAAGTTATTCTCCGTGCCGCAATAACACCTCTTGGATGGTGAATATCTCCTTTCAAGGACAAGTAAAACGTTTCGCTTTGGTGATCAGAGACCTTAATATAAGCTTTTGACTCACACCCCTCTATACTACATATGGCCTTTCCTTGATAGAAAGGAACAGATCGCCTACATCTTGCCCCTCTAACACGATTGTATTTGAAGGACCAACAACAGTATGGATTATGTTGGCTGAGAAGCTTAGAGAAAAAATTTGCATAGTTGCCACCCAAGCATCGCCTGTTATTCTTCTTCGTTATAATTTCCAGGGATCTGAAATCTAGAGGCAGGGGAACTATTAATTCCTGATTTTTAATGTGAGCCATAAAATCAGAATGAAATAGCTTCTCACTTCTTGAAAGGCTTTGCAAGCAATTGCTACTATAGAGCTGATGCTCTTTGTCAATTGGTTTCTTAATCAAGGCAGTGGTGTTCATTACAACATTACTATTTGACGCAACGCTGTTTAGATTATTTTTTGGTGTATTGACACTAGAATATCGCTCTATATTATCTACCACTGACTTAACATATTCTTTGGTTGCAGAATATTTCATTGATTTGTCACAGTCTGCAGTGCCATGCAGGCTTTGTTTGTGCTCTTTGAAAACAGTTGCTGCAATCCTACCGCAAATCAAGCCTACGTAATTTGCAGCATCTTCTAGCACGTTTGATGTTGCATTAGATGGTAAAGAGGATTTACCTTCTACTAAGGGGTGGGAAGAACTCGGTTGGAGATCTACACCATCTGGACGTTTAGCAGTGGAGGGAGGAGACACATGCAGACTTTCATCTGCTTCATTAGAGGGGTAAAGGGAGTCATTATCGTCTATCAAAAACTCACTTTCCATATTACCAGAAAGTGCACTACTAACTTGATGAGAGATACATTGATTTCCCACAATTGTATGAAGTCCTTTAGAGGCATCACTACCAACATAGGGAAGATGATTACTTTCTTCCTCTTCAAGCGGGGTTTGAAAAGCCGAAATTATGGAGGTCATATTAGCATTACAAAAAAGCATTAGTTTCTTTACTCTATTATGGAGCCACTTTTTGCTCCGCAAGTGATAGGAGGCATGCACATGTTTCGCAACAGGAAGCCACATCTTCCTGCCTTCCAAATTGTTTGGATCTATATCCAGTTTCTTCAGGGCATCTGCAATCTTCCCCACCATCTCCTTCTGTGAAAGTTGATCACAACGCTTGGGGCGTCCTCCACCTTTACATTTCACATTACATACTGCAGCAACGCCCTACTGGTTGAGAATATTTGACATCAACATCATGAGCATTCCATTTCAGAAAATTAAATTCGGAGTCTACATTATATAATATCATTAACTAGGTACACTTTGTCTTTTTAGCATTAGAACAAGAGGCAGTTGTTTGAAGTGACTTCCGTGCTTTAGTTAACTTTACGCAAAACGTTAAAGGAAAAAGAGGCAGGAAAGCCCACCAAATAAACAGAGTAGAAGGGTGCTCCAGACCAAGAAAAATTTTCCACCTGCAGCACGTCTCCATTCATTGATGAGGAAGATGAAACTGCAGACATTATTTAGGAGGGTTATAAAATGTACAATCCAGCTACGGACTCCCATACAAGTACCAAAGAAGAAAGGCCTACATCAGCTTGCTTAGGCTCCTTCACTGGCATTTCATTGTTCACTTGCTTCTTCTTTACGGTGCTTATCTATGGAGAACATAAAACCATTGACATACTGCCAATTAAATTGGGCCAACCAACATCATATTCATATACAAGCAATATAGAGCATACACTTCAACTTACGGCAGCTTGTTTTGGGTCTTTAGATGACTTTCCATGCATTACTTCCTTCTTTTTGTGGTACTCGTCTGTGGAGAGAAGAATTTAGAAGAGTGGGTTTGTGACTCAGTACGGATTTGGTTAATCCATCATTTAGTTGCTTTCCATAATAGTGATAGGGATAAAGACATACTTACAGTTGCTCGTTTACATTCCTTCATGGGCAAGACATAGCTAGTAGTCTCCCTCACGGTGCTGTTCTACGGAGAATGTAAATTAGAAAGTTTAATGAGTGAAGCAATATAAAAAAGTGTCTACTTTCATGGTTGTGAGCAGCATAGAAGCGATATTTTAAGAATTCTTACTGTAGGTTGTTCACGTCCCTGTAATAGTACTGTTTCATGACGTGTTACCCTCTTGTCACTTTTTTCCTACGGAAGAATATTAAGATGTACACTAAAATGGAGTGTAAGGAAAAGCGTTCTACAGCGAAATTTCCGAGCATGATTCTCTATCGGCTACAGTGTACTATTAGTGCGGATGACTATTTATCTGTTCAGTGGGGTACGTTAGTTTAGAGATTGTCTTCAAAGTAAGAAGTACTATGGCTCTCTATGTATAATGACGAAAAAGGTGTAGCATACTGTTTTTTCCAAGAATCCTCTCAAGTGCTTTGAAAGTACTGCAACGAACATTGGAATGCCGAAGTCACTACTTATATGAATAGAGTCTCTAGCGGCCCATAAGCGTCTATCTGTCATGGGATAATGACTTGTAGCATCCATGAACATACATTGCATCTCTAGTGTAATTTCTTTAATGGCCGCATTGTACTCTTCCAGATCATTGCCGCATATGTCCAATCTTGGGAGTATTGACACAAGAATTATCTGCAATGTATTTGGAAATATAGCTGCTATGCTGATGAAATGATATTTATTACATCCTAACAACATTAAAGCCAGGCATGGTCGTTTGCCTAAGTAAAGGGATTATTTTACAAAAAATTCCATATATGTAAACCCACTTTAGACGACACTGTTTTAACTTAGGTTAGCGCTTAACCAGATTAAACTTTCTCCTGTAAGCCAACCCACGTTTAACCCTGGTGAAGAAATTCATATTGAACAGGTGGGTAACACCTTTGTTGAACCTGTATTAAATCACCTATAAAGTGTAAGTGGGGTCAACCAGGGTTGGAATTAGTATTAGTATTTTTTGTAAATTACTTTATTACTATGTATTAACCAACTTTAAATATATGTGAAATGAAAAAAAATTATTCTAATTATGGAAAACTATAAATTAGTTGGCACTTTCCGGGGGGAGGTCGTCTATTGGAGCCACTAGAGTATGTAAGAAACCACTGACATCTAAAACATCTCGCTATGTAGTATTGCCCTTACCTGAGAGACCGGAAATTTTCTACGAGCAGCACTAATCAATTTGCAAACGTCAGATCTCACGCTGTCTAGTGGAGCTGAGCTACTGACATCATTTGTCCCAGCAAGGAATACAACAGCAGATGGCAAAAATTTGAATGGCAAAATGGACCTCTCCAGCTCGCGCCTAATATGAAAGAACCTGCCACCAGGGGTACAGTTTACGTAGAAGCTTGAGGGGCAGTTGTATTCTTTCTGAACTATTGGTCTCAATTGAGAATCTGAGTAAATGGCTACCTGGAGATAGAAGATAAAATCTCCATTGTAAAGTTATTTATAAAACGTCCTGAAGTATCGCAAAAAAGGGTAAAGGAACGACAAAAATGCAAAGTACTTTCTACCGAGTGGTGCTCGGCTTGCGTGCACGTAACTGTACGGAACACGGAATGAAAATACCCCTCTATCAAAATTCTCCATGCTCTTGCACCCCTTCCCATTGAATATAATAATTGGCCTGGATAAGTCTTGTATCAAATAATACTTCTGAGTTCCCGAATTGATTGTGCATGCAGGTTTTGCACATCCAGGACATACCATCCAGTTACGTGCTACGCTCTCGGTATCATATGCTACTTACATGATTCCTTTTTTCGGAAGGTCGAGGCAACAAAACACTGTTTTGCTTGCCAGAAACACCAATTGGCCAACGTTCCGCTCTCCCTCGCTTGCCAATGCCAGTTGTTATTGAGGAAAGTGCAGATAAGGAACTAGACATGTTGTAAGGAAAGGCGTCCGAAAGTGATAAAGACGCCAAACTGTATACATCTTCACCACCACCAAGTTTTTGTATTGCAGGCCGCACTCCTACATCTTCAGTGATGGTATGAATGCAGTTAGGAAGTTAGTTTCAAATCACTGTGGATACTAAGTTATTGTCGGAAGACTATTCACTGATGCAACAAAAGTGTGCTTCATACAAGTTTCATTTATTTGTATAGCAATTACATGCCGTGCATTAGTAGCGCTAGCTCCATCTTACAGACAAGTAATGCAGTATCAACTGTTTTTTGGGCTGAATGATTAAGTGTTAGATGACACGTGTTAGATGCTGTGCATTAGAAGCAAATACATGCTGTGTATAAGTAGCGCTAGCTTCATCTAACAGACGAATAATGCAGCATCCTGTATTTTGGGCTGAATGAGTAAATGTTGGATGACAAGTGTGTTGTATAGATTGTTGTAGACGCAAAGACATTGGGAAGTTTAACACAGCAAATAAAGAATATATAATGAATGAACGACATGAATCACAGGAAAAACTACCGAAATGGAGGAGTCGATTTTTAAGAAGCACTCACCCAATTATTATTTTCACTTAAAAACATTTATACCACACGTCAACATTCCCAAGTATAAATAGTAGACGTTCGCTTGGCCCATTCCCTCGTCACTTCCTTTTTGCGCACCTGTCGAGATGCTCTATTTTCAGATGTTGAATTTCCATATAAAAACGCCAACAATTTCCCTTTAAGAGTTTTCTCCACACTCACTCATAGGTGCTCTCTAAGTAAATGAAAGCAGAGTTGAATTATATCAACTGTAATTTGAGATTTGCCTGATGGAAAGTCGCTGTTCTGTACCACAGTGCTTAATTCTGTCCCATTTTCGCCTGTTCAATTTTCAAAGAAAATGACAACTTATTACAGATCGAGAGTTTTCTCCACACTCATTCATAGGTGTTCTCTAAACAAATGAAATCAGAATTAAATTATCTCAACTGTACATGGAGATTTGCCTGATGGAAAGTTGTTATTTTGAATTCCCTCGTCACCTCCTTTTTGCGCACCTGTCGAGATGCGCTATTTTCAGCTGTTGAATTTCCATATAAAAACGCCAACACTTTCCCTTTATGAGTTTTCTCCACACTCACTCATAGGTGCTCTCTAAACAAATGAAATCAGAGTTGAATTATATCAACTGTAATTTGAGATTTGCCTGATGGAAAGTCGCTGTTCTGTACCCCCGTCCTCAATTCTGTCCCATTTTCACCTGTTCAATTTTCAAAGAAAATGACAACTTATTACCGATCGAGAGTTTTCTCCACAATCACTCATAGGTGTTCTCTAAACAAATGAAATCAGAGTTGAATTATCTCAACTGTACGTGGAGATTTGCCTGATGGAAAGTTGTTATTTTGAATTCCCTCGTCACCTTTTTGCGCACCTGTCGAGATGCGCTATTTTCAGCTGTTGAATTTCCATATAAAAACGCCAACAATTTCCCTTTAAGAGTTTTCTCCACACTCACTCATAGGTGTTCTCTAAACAAATGAAATCAGAGTTGAATTATATCAACTGTAATTTGAGATTTGCCTAATGGAAAGTCGCTGTTCTGTACCCCCGTCCTCAATTCTGTCCCATTTTCACCTGTTCAAATTTCAAAGAAAATGACAACTTATTTCCGATCGAGAGTTTTCTCCACACTCATTCATAGGTGTTCTCTAAACAAATGAAATCAGAATTAAATTATCTCAACTGTACGTGGAGATTTGCCTGATGGAAAGTCACTTTTTTTATCAGAGACTAAAAAGTTACTCACATAGGTAGAGTTTTTTAAAGCACTAGTGTTTGATAAAGATCATAGTTAATGGAGA
>OLMO02000324.1:2046394-2058149 GCA_900291935.2 Cassiopea xamachana
ATAGGCTTATAGAATGAGTGTTCTAGTGTTAGGAAAGACAGTTTGTCTGGCTTTATTGAGCTTCTGTTCCCCGCAGTAAGTGTAAACAAACAAGGGAAAACTTAGGCCTTTACAGCAAACTAACTGTAAACTAACCGTAAACTAACCGTAAACTAACCGTAAACTAACCGTAAACTGGAGGTCGATCGGTCACTGACTGAAGTCTTATATTATCATTGTTGTTGCTGTTGTTATTGTTTTATAATATTTTACTGAACTAGTTATGAATTGAATTAATCCATAGCAATGATATGTATACTCAGGATGAATAGACGTCTACTTTAGTTTTAATCTACTTAGAATCAACGTTCACTGAAGTCCTCGTACTTCAATATGCTTCTACGAAAATACACTATATTACGGTCAATCAAGTTTCTACCGCTGATCTGTAATCTAAAACAGCAACACTTTTTTTTAAAACAACGTAAGATGTAATATAAAACGTTTTCATAACATGTACCCCTATGTAGTTTTCGGTATTTCACAAAAATTAGCAAAAGTTAAATTGAAAATAAGGGATATTAGTCAGTTTTCCAGAACTTCCACCGCGGGTGCTTACATCTGATAGTGAGAATTGACCAGGCGTATGAGCTGCACTTAGTTCTTTATATTAAAAATTTTGGTCTGTGGCGGGCATGAAATATTTTTCAGATCTTTTTGAGGGGCATCAAGTAAGTTTTTGACTTTTAGGGTGAAGCATCAAAAGTCAGAGGAAGCCTCCACCTCCATGACAGATACCTAATGACCACTCCCTAAAGATAGAAGAAGAAAAATAGTAATTAAAAAAGCAAGACTTAATCCATCTAATTTACAGTTGATTTACATTTATCTTCCCCCTTCCAGCCATTTATTTTCTTTTTGAATACTTCCATATTATTACAAGCTTTTATATCGTCAGTAAGTGCATTCCTCTTAATGTAAGTGAGTTTGTTCCATGTGTTTGCGTTTTTATTTGAGGTAATGTATTCAACTTTTTTCACGTCAACATTTTCGTTTTATAATTCATTTTATAATATTTATACAAGGTAAAACTAACTGGTTTACAATGTACCCTGTTAAAATAAATACTTGCAAAAGAAAACTATCTAAATTTACACGTAAATCAAAAGTAAAACTACAATCTATAAGATCTAGACAGACATTAGCAAAGTGTATACAAAATTGTAGATATGGTCATGATATGGTATAATGGGATATGAGAGAGCATTAGCTAGATGCAAGGTTTGCTATCCTTTTTTGAAAGCTTCCAAAGTCGGGGACAATTTTGATTCTAGGCTGAGACGATTCCACGAAAATTAAAGATACAACTATGATAAACATACAAGCACTAATTACTAAACATTACTAAAAAGAAAGAAGAAACAATTTTAAGTTTGCTTTATTTTGTTCGTGGGGCTAACTTTGAGCAGTCAAAGTCGATATACATCTATAGCTAAGTAAGTTTAGCGAAAAATTGGATGAAATTTTGCCCAGTGTGCCTAACCGTCCAAAATAAAACAAACCTGGAGAAAATCTGAAAGATTTGAAAATCTTGAAAGGGGGGTTGGGAGACATAAGATAATTTGTTAGTCAAAACGACCAGTTTTGTGAATGAACTCCAAAGTAAGTTCGAGTGCATGTTTATTAGCATCACTAGGGAGGTCTTTATCACCGAACGATAAAATTTGCAATAGAAGTTTGTTAGATCTCACAGGGGGACAAATTGTTAACAAAAGCTTACGTTCAATCAACAACTGACGGTGCGTTTCTAATCTCTGGGTCAAACGTATTCCACTCAGATATGCAATCAGGATGAAGAACTAGCTTGAAATTTTTCAGTTGTTGCCCCTATTCGCACGACAGTATCATGGCTTCGAAGTGCATATTTACACTGATGAGGTGTTGGAATTGGATCTTTAGAATACTGGGGAGTGAGATTATTCATGATCGTGTAGAACAAAGTCATACGTCTACTCCACCTACGGCAGCTTAGCGACTCCCAAACAAGCTCCGCATAGATTTTCTCAACTCTATTGTTGATGCGTTTGACAAAAGAGGATTTGGCATGATGGATGGCTTTGGAGCATAGGTTACGAACTTGAACAAGTAAAGCTTATTAATGCAGAGTTTGGTATAGTTTGTATTGCTTAAAGCGATATTTTTTTATGTTTGACAGCTTTTGCACGTTGTGAATTGAACCACTTTGGAGAAGGCTTTCTGCCTTGTTTATAGGAATATGGAATAAACAGATCCCTACCAAGTTGAATTGCGTTAGTGATGAAGGTGCTGAAAGAAGAAAGATCGCTAGAAAAACCAGAATACTAGGGATAAACCACGAAAAAGTTTCATAGAGAGTCCCAGTCAGCTTTGCGATAGTGGTAAACTTTTTGAGAAGAGGAAGATCTATCCTGGTTGAAGACAAAGTTATTCTGCAACGTGTTGAGGCAGTAGTCAGCGTTACCAAGAGGAGAATCTAAAATAGGGTTAGAGTATATATTTGGGGTTGATGTAAGAAAGAGTTTGAGTGTTCCTTGAGCGATCAGTTCTAATGTTAATCGTGACAGGTCATTCACAATGCCAAAGACCTCTGCATCATGACGAGGAGATTACTTCAGAGCTTGGAGATTGAAGAGTACTTGTGTCAACAATTGTCTTAGATAGTTATGCTATATGTCAATGCGAAGATGGTATATATATATATATATATATATATATATATATATATATATCAACATTACAAGAGAGAAGGGACGAGAGGAAGAGTTACTAATAATGATGAATTATTGAATTGCAATAGCACCACAACCAAAGAAAAGTAAAGAGGAAGATGATAAATATGCAGATATAGATAAAGCATGCCAAACATCAGTGCAGATTGCAAGTTTAATACAGGAAAGGATATTCCATGAAAATGCCAAGCATCATTCTGGATGTAAAAAGATCTATTCTGAAGTTAGAGAACATATCAGAAAAATGCATTATAGCGTTGTCACTCAAAAAACTTTGAGTGTTTATATAAGCCTGGTGCAGAGAGATGATTGGTTTTTTTGATATAGTATACGTTGTTTTCTGCATCATTTCAAGTCATTGTTGCTGGTATATCGTGTATTCATGGCTTCTGGAAATGGAAGCCCCACATCACAAATATACTAGAAGAAATGGTTTTCAAGACTATGAAAGATTTCTTAAAAATAAGTGAACAGTTGATTTGCAGTCAAATACTAAATAAAATATTATTATTATATCAGTATGTATTGATTAGACGGTGATTGGTATGGATTTGAATATTCTTTACCTTTCTTCAATCTCAAAAAGTAAAAGCCACATCTAGCAAAAATTTATTGCCAAGAAAAATATTTTTAAAATGCTGTGATAAATAGGTGGCAGAAAGAGAGGGCAGAAAAACCATCACAATAACATTTCATGAAATCGCACATCAATTGAAAGCAGATCTCCAGAAAAGAATGCTTAGTAAGGGGTCATCACCATTTCTGATTGTGAAACACATTGAAAAAAATGCCAAGAGATAAAGTGAATAATAAACAAGAAGATGGATGCCATTCCTGACTTTCAGATTCAGACTCATGATCAAAAGAAGGCAATGGATTGTAGGTATGCGATGGAAACTTGCTCATGTAGCTGTTGATAATATGATCGAAGGGATCGATATATATATGTACTATCACTGTAATAGCTCTATGCGTCGAGAAATAAAAATGCATAATACTCATACAAGTTATATGCACTGTGTTGATGAGATTAAAGAGGGGTAGCTGGGTCCAAGGAAAGAGGAATTTTTGCTACGATCTATTTATGAGAGGTGAATACAGTAGAAAAATATAGTTGATGGCATACAAGAGTTGGCTAGAAAGTGTACATCAGCGGCAGCAGCAGGAACGAAGGAAGCATCATAAAGCAAAAGACAGACTCTACCTTATATCTATTCAACGTTGTGAAAAGAAGCCAGATTTTGATTCTATTTATATTTAAGCAAAAAGATCCGATGTGATCTCTATTCAAATATAAACAAAACAGTTGTAAAAAGCATGATAATGTAACACCAGAAGATCATCGATAGATCAATACCACTAGTTACCTTCATCATTTTATTCATAGTGATAGAAACAGCAAGTAGCAAGAAAATGCTTGTAACTCAATTTTGTACTAGGTCATAGACAAGAAAGTCGAATTTAAATGAGGACTTGGGAATTTTTCCTGCTAATGAGCGAAGGAATCCCGGGGAAAGGAATTCGAAAAGGATAAGCGACGATGATGGTGTACGATCCAGAAACAGACAAAGAGGCTGATGCATAGGATAGAGATAACGAACCCCTTAGAAAAAGTATAAAGATGAACTGAAATAGAAGGGGCCTAGTAGATATTTGGAAAGAAGTGCTAAAGAAGAAACATCACCATTACTGATGGTGAAGTGCATACAGTTGAAATATCAACATTTGAAGAAGAAAGAAAAAATTCCTGGCTTTCAGACTCGGAATAATACGCTAAATCCCTGCTTGGCTTGGAAAACAGTTTGTAAAGTTTACAAGTTGCTTGCAATAACGAAAAGATTAGTTAGAATCTATGACGCCATTTTTTGTCTCACTTCTATGAACAGAGTGCTTACTTATCTTAACATAAACTGTAAAGTTGTAGCTTGGGTTTTTATCCTGGTTTTATGGGGCTTTCTTGTAATACAGCAAGCACTATGCAAATTTACAGGCTGAGCAAAACTTAAATGATCTCTTGCTTAGTAGTCATTCTGCTTTGTTACAGCCACATGTTATAGTTATGTGACAATGAAATGGTATCAAAGACAGGGGACACTGGTCGATTCGCACTTTTTGCATAAACTACTATTTTTTTACTTTTTCCACCTTTTTCCAGAAGAAGGTGCTACTCGGGTGGAATGTGAAACTGCATAATGTCAGCAATTTGAATAAAGTAGATTAATTTTATGGACTTATTTTAGCTTAAGCTTCTTGAGGAAAATGTGTTCATTGGAGGTATCTCTTTCCACTTGCAAAATCTACAAATGAAGGTGTCAATAACTGCAATGAAGTTTACAGCTGGAATTTTTCTTGCATTGATCTTGTAGAACAGGGGTGTCAAGCTCAAATATAGAGTGGGCCAAAATTTAAAACTGAACTGAAGCCGCGGGCCAAGGTTGAATAAAGTATCCTTTTAACAGGTACCCAAATCAATTTTGCAATGAATACTGAACAAGCAAGACTTATATAACTTGACAAAATCGAGGTAAAATTCTGAGGTATTTTAATATAAACTCTTTCACAGGCTAATAATAAATTTGAAAATAAAATAACAATAACAAAATCAATCATCGTTCAAGCTTTAAAGTAGCAAAAGAAAGTGCATGAATATGGAACCAGCAACGTTTACTAGGGCAAAATTAAGTTCTGTTCTGTTTTAAACAAAAAAGTTCTGTTTTCTCCCTTCCTTTTCGCTATTTTGGGGGTATCACAGTAGAACTGTTGTAATATGAGACCGCAGCACGTCTGGGAGAGAGGCACGGAGAGACGGGGTGAGCCGGCCGGCTTTCAGTTGAAACTTTTAGCAAGAACACGGATCGTTACTGACAGAAAGGAGAGGGCGTTGCGGGTGCGCCAGGACAACAGCAGAGCATTATGGGATTTATAGTATTAGCGGTGAATGCGGCGTTAAAGCAGCTCCACCACTTTATAATACCGGCCGGCCAGCTCTAATGTTAATTTGATATTGCCTCAAGGGCCAAATGAAATTACACGGCGGGCCAAATTTGGCCCGCGGGCCAGAGTTTGATACCCATGTTGTAGAACAAGGGAACCTAAAACGCTCCTGACTTTAGAGTGTTGTAACTTTTGACTGGCAAAAACTGTAAATGCGGGACCAAGACCCAGGGGAATATTTACTAATTTGGATGAGCCACATAGTCATATGGTGTAGCTTGAGCCGATTTTTCTTGGATACCTGTAAATGAAACACAGCAATTTCCAAGGAATCTTGGCACATGCACGTAAAGGGCCTTTCAAATATTATGTCCTGCAAAGGGGGGGAGGGTCCTTTGATTGTTGTAAAAGTGTGACAAGGGATGGGTGGATTGCTTTTGCAATGTGATGTCACATTTTTAAATAGCACGATATTTAGCAAATTTTTTGTCATAACAGTACGTTTGGGCCTTTTTAGAAGAACTTTGGCTTACGTCAAAAAATAATCTGGAAATCATATTTTGATGCCATTTTGAGACCAAAAAAGACATAATATCCACCTTATCAAAATTCATAATGTGACTTCACTCAATAGGGGTTGGAAGGTAGTTTTGAATTTGTCACGAAGTGTGACAGAGGGTGGGTAGGTGTCTAAACATGCCAAAATTAGTGTGACATTATATTTGAACGACCCCTTATATCGGGGAGTGATGCGGGGGTGAAAGAACACTTAATCTTTTACTCAGTCGGAAAATCTGAGGGCAGTAGGAAAATAGAATCTATTTAGGAAAAAGCTATTTCTAACATGCTATATCGTAAATACTGTCAATTTTTCGACGGTCCTCAGAATTTCAGACTGCTTCGCTTCCCGACTACATTTTCAAGCATTGGAAGTAGAATTTCATTTTTCGCCAATGATAATGCTTCTCGGATCAGGCTCTCCTCCTTAGCATGAAGTTCAATCATGAAAAAAATACTGTTCTTCCTTGTAAAAGGACGTTTTCGGACCTTTACAGGGCGCTATCTCATAGCATTTTCCGAGGGCAAGCCCAGAGACACTCAGAATTAGGGAGTACAAAACCTGGTTCAAGTTTTTGGGTGTAAAAGGAAAGGCGGAGCCTATTACAACTTTGTTTTTACATCATAAATATCGTAATTTTCTCATAGTTTACGAAGACATTGCTTTGCTAGCGTGCCTGCTATATACAGAATAGCTTTTTTATCAACTTCTCATAGTTTTCATGTCTAGTACGCAGTGTATATCCCTCTACAGTTTTATGAATTGGTACAGTAGTATTTAGATACTGATTTGGATCATGAAATGATATCAGCAATGAAAGTAGAAGAATTAAAATCTGTCGTCGTTTTTTTATGGCCTGAAATTGTGTAGACGTTGTTGTTGTATTCATGTCTTGAAAAGATTAATGTATATCACCAAAGACCGCCTGTTGTCGGATGGAAGGGGCGTAGCGATTGAGGAATTTGCAATATATTATTTCGTTGAAATATGAGAGTATCTGCAAATAAACATTATTAATTTTGAGCGTTGATCTGATGTGCGTTTTATAGTGAGCAAATTGATTTGGCTGAAATCTTGGAAAACACCTTTGGTAGATTATGTTTTCCATGTAATAGTAGCTTTAGGCATTCCTTGTTGACTGCAACATTTGTGTCGTAAATGGCGGCTTTGATATAATTCTAAAAGTGGGTAGACTGGCTGGTCAGGGCAATCCGGCCAATGCACGAAGTGCAAGCTGCATGAACGGAGATAAGGACTATAAAAGGTTCTATATGAAGGAATATAAGGAATATAAAGGATTCTTTCATGGCAACTGTCACTGCTTGACAATTGATAGACACTCGAAAACAAAGCTGACTGCAGCTCAGAGAGAGCTACCAGAGCAACGATATATTGGATTCATAATACTATAATCTATGTCTTACATTATAGTGTATACCATAAGCTATGTGTAGGCGTATTTAAATTTTCATGAGTGCACACTTCAGACCTCTTTGTGTAAGACCACACTGTGCAATCAAAGAACTCAGAACAGACCTGGAAATGTTCACTATTGTTAGTAAGGGTGCTGAAGGAGTTTTTCTTTGGGTTCCATGGGGTAAGCAATATGGGGTAGCTGGTCAGAGAGCCTCATGAACCTCTCCAAGACAGAGCCATTTCTTTGAATCATCTACCCAGGGTAGAGGACAACTAAGTATTAACTTTCTTTGCAAATGATAATTGTTCCTTGAAAATTCATTACACTCCATGAAATTTGTGAATATTTACATTCTACTTTGTTCACAGCAATACACAATCCAAACAATAATTGAAAGAAATATTCAAAAACAATTTAGTAACGATTGTATAACTTGTGATATGCTATAAAATATCTGGTTTTAGGTATTTTGACTATGTCACTAATTTTCATTCAGTTTATTGCTATGTAGCATAAAACTTAATTTCAATGTAGCTTAAGAGTTTATCATCTTATAGTAGGTTGATGTCAAAGTGCAACTGATATAGATGCCCTTTGCAGAATTGTGGCAAACATTCAAAATTTTGGTTGCTTGAAAACGTACTTGTCCTTTGCCACAGCTCATCTCCCAAAGTTGATAGTTAGATTTTGAGTAAAATAAATTCAACACCTGCTCATTTAACTGTACCTTCAGAGGAGATCATCGGTTTTGCTTGTTGATTTCTTATAATTAACCTGGAGTAATAATTGTATGATAGCAAAAATTTTAGTCATGTTTGAAGATCCACAGAAGAGATCTAACTTTCAGGGCTACATGTTTTTCAGTATTTGAAGCTTCTATACGTTGAATTCTCTTTTGATGTTTGTATAGGTGGCTAGATCGCTCCTGCATCATTTATACAGATTTCAAACTCTTTTGGCATTACTGACTTTGTTAGTATGCAAGTATAGCCATCTTAGATAGCATACAAAAATAAATATGATGCGATTAGACCAACTATTGTTTGTCCATGGCCACAGAAGTCTACCCCAGAAGTTTACTAGTGCTGGAAAGTTGCTAGGATCCACATGGTTAAAATCATGCTGAAAATAATTCAGCTCATTTGCAAAGTATAGTAATCCCTGTAACAAGTTTGCTAAATCAGTAGGCCCATGCAAGTTGCACTCTTGTGTTGTGGCAGGCAGACTGATAATCTCCTCCGTGGGGACAGTTTCATGTGCGGGGGGTTGAATGGAGCTTTGCTGTGGCCAATGGTGAGTTGAAAATGCAAAACAGCATATAGTTTAGTATTCTTTAGTATTTTGATAGTGGGATAGATTTGCATATAGGTCAAGAAACATTTTGATACAAGGGAATTGGAAAAAGACAAGTCTGTAACAAGTTGCTTAATTGTCTGTCAAACAAATGCATGGCAGTTGCAACTCTGGTATAGTTTTGAACCACCCAACATCGGTACTTCTATAAGCTGCATATAAGACAGTATTGATCAGATTGCAGTGATTGGAAATAGATAGACTTATATAGAAGTTCGGTCGAGCAAGGGACCGTGGAAAAACTTGTAAAGATGTTTGTTTGGGGTAGAGGCTATCTTTAATTGAATGTACATACTATCAGAGTATATGCCGCGTCACTCTCATCTCATTCTTTACGCCATTGTACTCTCAGTACCATTAAGGTTTTAAGTGTGGAAAACTTGACTAAACTGAGTCTATTTCCCAGTAGATAACACTTTAGCCATTTGCTCAAAGTAGGTTCAAAATCAGAGAAAAATGTTCTAATTTAGTTAAAATTAAATATGCAATTCAGCCTGTAGGGTCTGATAATTCAGTTCGGTTGAATGATTACAAAGCCATAGACTTAGTAACTACTCTCGTGCTAATAGTTCTGTAAGCCTGGGACAATTGGCAAGAAGTAAGTTAATCCAGTTTTGAGATGGTGAAGGGATACAATACTTCCCTTAAAATTGCACAATTGATGTTAAAATATGTATTTTGTCACTGGTGCTCGTTGCCAATCATATGCTCAGATCCTATGTGCCATAACATAAATTTTATTGGGCTGTTATATATCCATAGAAAATTTTGTAAAAACCAAATGTTAATTCTTTTCTAGTCCACTAAAACTTAATAATTTATCCTTAAAATATATGTTTCCCTCATGGGCAACCTCATTGAGGATTTTAGTGAAGAAGGTATAAAAGATCGATAACAGTGTTTAGGAAAATTTATTAAGTGTTAATACGTAAGTAATTATGGTTTTACCAAATCAATAAAGATATGAAACTGCCCAAATACAATTGGTGTTAAAATATTTTGAAACAGCATTCTATGAACTGATTAATGCACTGCATCTTTTTCATAATTTGCACAAATAAGAATGATCTCTGTTTCTTGAAACTTTTCATTATTTGTTAAGCATATTCCATGGGCAGGTCACAGGGACTCTTAAACCCATCAATTCTTCAACGATAGTTTTCTGCTAAATGTATCTGATCTTCCACCTTCAGAAAGAGTTTTGTTTGTGGGTTAGATAAAAGTATTTTGCAAGGTATTGATAAAGTTATTTGGTGAATGAAGTGGTTTCTGCAGCTTTTAAAATTTTGCTTCCTTCCAAGGCATCTTGTAAGGCCTTTGACTTTTGGGACACAAGCTCATATGATGTCCATACCTAAGTAAAGTGTTTTGTCAATGTGCTATAATAAGCAAAAGGTATATTGTTCATATTTTGCTTTTCTTACTCACAGACGGTCAAGTGAAAAGACCCCGCTACTAGCTGAAGTCTGTTCGACGTGAATTATTGACGCTGTTGTTTCATAAAAGGTAGTTGCAAATCTCTAAGAGGCTATTGCCTGACGGACAATCATTCTCATGTTATTGATTTTATTCAGCAAGATCCCTTTCCCTAAAGCCAGCTTCTTTGTATTCTGTTATCTTCCCCTGTACTTCTTGTAAGAGCCATTAAATAGTGATAACCAACAGTCCCGTCAATGTTTGGAAGTAAAAACCCATTGTTAGTACTTTGGAAGTAGGTTCATTTTGAAATTGTTTTAGAGTTTAGCCATTTATTGCATTTATAGCCATTTGAAAGAAATTTGATTGTAAGCATTGGTCTTGCAGTGAATATGGTGTTTTTCAATCAATTTGTTTTAGAACTCTTGAGAAAGCTATAGTGAATATAGATATTACATGTTGATTAGACATAGAATTTATCAAAGTTTCAAGCAGCATATTGGGCTTTCCTTAGTTGTAAGAGTAGTAATTTCAATTCACATTATACTGAAAAGCAAGAGCCAAGGGTAAAGCCTTGTGAAATTCCTGATGATATATCAAACTAGTCACCAATGTGAGATCCAATCTTAATAAATTCATCACTCTAGATCAGTTGCAGACGACTGTTTTAAATGCAGTTGCTGTGCATTTTGCTACAAGCAGTTATTTAATAATGGCATCAAAAGCTCATAATACAGTCACAAAGTCTCCTTGTTTGAAATCAGTTGGAAAGTTGTCAGTCCTTATTTAATCATTGATATGAGAAGTAACTTCTTAATAGTATTGATTTCGGTATATCTTTGGCTAACCAATTGGAATATCGCTGCGTATGGACGTATTAAGATGCATAATCTTGCTATTAGCAACTGCTGAGTCATCCTGTAAAGTTTCCAATGGCCTACAAGAGTTACCTTTTAGATTTTCTTTCTTTCCTGTCTTTTTGCCTATATTAGTCAATTGAGCTCTCTGCATAACTGATATTCAGAGCATTTATTAAAATGAGTTTTGTTGTTGCACCCAAATGCTTAGGAGGCGCGGGGTAGGGGGCTGCAGCCTCCCAAGCTGGACAGAAATCCGCTCATTTCGGCAAATTTTCTGCTGCTGCGGACAGCAATGGAAAATTCGTGCAGAAAGATTGCGGAACAGTTACAGCTCCATAAAACTTTGATGTCATCCTATGCCAATGGTTGCATCTTACTTTGTCATAGTTTTGAGGAGTGTGCTTTACCATTGATGATGCTGATATGTATATATATATATATATATATATATATATATATATATATATAT
>OLMO02000324.1:2058218-2076457 GCA_900291935.2 Cassiopea xamachana
ATATATATATATATATATATATATATATATATATATATATATATAATAGTTCCTACGACTTTAAGTCCTTTTCCTTGCATAAGAAATTCGTGAATATAAAGTCTCTGATCTTTTCTCTGTCAAATCAAAACTAAGTCTCGTCCTAGAAAAATCTTACCAATAAGCTTTTCCCTGGGAATGATGTACATTGTTGAGATAACAAAAACATTGTTTAAAAATAAGAAGAGTGTATTCAGGCATGACAATAGAGATAAGCAAAAGACAAGCTGTTATGACGCATTTTTATTTGAGCGTGCTGTGGGGGTAGTGTGTGTGTATACAAAATGATGGCTATGATATATGCAAAATATTTAGTACACATACTGAATGCAAATAGAGAATAAATTAAGAAAAATATTGGAGTTACTACACATTCATGTTGAGAATTGTTTGTCATATGTTACTAGTTGCCATCCCTGTCTCAAATATTTCAGGTCCTACTTAACTGTGCTTCATTTTTGTTTACAGAAGGTCAATTAATCCTGGTTTTGTGTTAGACTTAACACAGGTCTGTAAGCCATTGCTCTTAATAAGGGAACTGGCTGACATATTTTTGTTATCCAAACTTAAGTCAAAAGAATGCAGCAAGCTCTCATGTCCTACCAGGTGGTTATCATAAAACATTGTTTTATTTTTTCATTAAAGTAGTTTTGAATTCAGTAGTAGAACTATATAAAACCAGTAGAAGCCAGTTTTTGTTTCTCCGCTATATCTCTATTCTGTCACTTTTTAGTGCAGAAAGATGAGTTGGGCTAAAGATCAAGTAATGATTTCTTATCAGTGGGACAGCCAGAAGCAAGTTCATAAAATTTCTGATGCACTGAAAAAATCAGGAATTAACATATGGATAGATGTGGATGAGATGTCTCGAGATGTATTTGATACAATGGCAAAGGCTGTTGAACACTCTAGTATAGTTTTAGTCTGCATGACTTCAAACTATGAGAAGTCACCTAATTGTAAAAGAGAATTGAATTATGCTGCTGAAAAGAAAAAGAACCTTATTCCATTGCGTCTTGAAAGGGACTATAAAGCTGGAGGATCACTTGGATTGATAACGGCAGGAAAGCTACGCTTTGATTTTACTGATGATAGCAAATTCGAGGAGAAACTAGAAAGTCTGAAGGTCGAGATTAGAAAGCAATTGAGAGAGCCAGGTATGTAATTTTGTTAGGAATTTTTTATCTGTTTAATCCTCTGTACTTCATTGTTCAAACCTTATTCAGAAAGAAACAATTGAGCCACATTTTCAATGGTGCTGTTCAGTGGGGTGTAATTGTGAAGAATCAAGAAAATTTACAGTAAATTCCTGAGTATAAGGCCCCCAATATATGAACCCTCCCTTAAACTAGCTCAAATTTCTTTCCAAATATAAGGCCATGGCTTACATTTGCAACTCTGTGTTGTTAGTTAGGGTAATGAGTGAATATGAACAGGGCATTTTTAGAGCCCCTGTAGTTACTTTTATCCTTTTGTGAAGTTTTACACCTTAAATGTTGTTATTAGTATCTCTGATTGGACACTGAATGTTGAATTTTACCTGTTAATCGAAAGACCCTCTGAATATAAGCTCACTCGAATATATGTCATCAAAAAGTACTTATATTCGTTAACGCTAAATTGATTATTTATTAATTAAAATAAAGTGATTTTTGATGATTTTCTATTTAATCCCAATGTAAATTAAAAATGGGAGCGTAGTCAGGCAAAAGATCACACGAAAGCTAAGTTCGCATTGCAAAAGTTTAACAAACGTTTGAAATATGATTAATGGGAATGTATATTGGAAATAGATAATTATTTCCGTAATATTAACCTCTTGCGCTGCGTACAGTTATACACATAGATAGCTGAAAACAACAGGAACCGCTGAAATCCATATATTTCCCTCATTACACCAGTTAGTGCCTAACTCATAGAAGGTTGAAAAAATCAAGGTAGACGGGGAATAAGTTGATAGAGCTTTATTTTTCGGTTATATTGTGGATTACTGAATGATTAATTGATGACAAAGGTGTGTAAATACAAGGCCAATGTAAGGAATTTGGTGAGTTGCTTTTCTGTTGTAACATCCCTCCCCTAAGGAAAACTTGGAATTTTCTTGCATATTCAGAACGTATAGAGGAGGGCTATCGTATGGTATATGATTTCTACATATTTAGAGAGTATCAAATTCCTCATCTGCCTGGATCACGTTAGCAAGGAATGCTTTTGAGGATATGGCAATTTTTAAATTCACATAAATGAAGCAAATGTAATTAATGGCTATCCAGTGATATGCAAATGGGAGGGTATGATGCCCCCAAAATGTAAGGAAAGTATCTAGGCACATCTCTGTGACAATGCACTACAAAACTGTATGACATTCAGGGAAAGGATATCCTAACTTTAGGATGCAAGTTCAAGAAATCATGCTAGAAGGCCACTTCACAAAGAGAATGTGGCTGCCCCAAACTGTTTGTTTCTCATTAGCCACAGTAATCAATTGTCTTGGGTGTTGAAGTAACAGTTTAGGGAAAGTAAGCCAATAACTGACCTTATCATTATATTCAAAAATTTATCCAATGTAGTCAATTAAAATAGCAGCCGTGGCCCAGCGGTAAAACACTCGACTCAGACCAACGTGGTCCTGGGTTCGAGGCCCACCGCAGACCATTGGTGACGTCAGGAAGGGCATCCGGTCATAAATGCTCGTGCCAGAACTAAACAAAAGATTTGTTAATAACTATACATAATATATATATATAAAATCATGGTAATAATTTATAGAATATGATATATTGTATAAATATATGTTCATCCATTGTTCTTTGACAAGCTGCTACTCCATTGTTAACTCCAAATGGAACTGTGCAAAACTTGTAGAGGCTTTTGTTTGCTTCAAACGCGGTATACTGTCTCACTCCGTTTTATTGGAACTTGATGTTACGCACTTTTTAGATCGATAGTACTAAAGAGTCTATACTACAGATACTACAGAAACTAACCACAGCACGAAAAAGCGGCAACATAATTTTGACATACTGAAAGCTTTTTTCGTCGGACACTCATCAGAGTATGAAAACGTCGGATAATGACCTAAAGGTAAACCTAAATTTATATCCAGATGCAGTTAATGCGTTAGGATGCGTCTAATTGGTCACACTTGGGGCCAATTAGGACCTATTAACATAGTTTACTTAAAGAGTCCCAATGAGAAAACAAACTCTTTTTGTCTACACAATACTGGGTTTTGAGTCTTGATGTAAACAGATTCCAAAACACTTAAATGAAAAGACGATCTCGCTTGCCCAATGATCCGAAAATTGCCTTCTGTATATGTTTTGGCGCATTCTGGATTTGCAATAAGGTGTTGTCCTATGGCCGACTCACAATTAATTTTAGAATTGTTCTTTTTACACATACGAGGTGGCTGTTCTCTTACGGTATTACTTTTCTTCCTGATGCTCGCGGGGACATGCTGTTTTATTCTGTCTGCTAGTCTCTGCGTAGTGCGTCCTAAGTAAACTATGTTAATAGGTCCTAATTGGTCACACTTGGGGCCAATTAGATGCATCCTAACACATTAACTGCATCTGGATATATATTTCGGTTTACCTTTAGGTCATTATCCGACGTTTTCATACTCTGATGAGTGTCAGACGAAAAAAGCTTTCAGTATGTCAAAATAATGTTGCCGCTTTTTCGTGCTGTGGTAAATAGGAGAATAGCTATGTGGCATGCAAGACTGCATTAGCAATTATAAATTTAAAACCGTTTGAGAGGATGATGAATATGTCTTAACTTGTCAGTCAGAATGAAGTAGTTTATACATACTGTCAAATATACAAGAATATGTAAGCAGTTTAGAACCCTGTCAGAGGAGGAATAGTATGTACTGATTAGACAACCAGGATGAATTGGCCCATATGTACTATGTCATAGAGTCTAGGAGTTTATTGTAAAATTTACTCTTTTCTTTGTTGTCACAAGTGAGGCCCCTACAATTCATGCAATCCAAAGTACAGTTATACTTGGGGATGTAGGAGCAGTCTATCAAAATGGTAACTAGTATCACTTTGTTTTTGCTCCTTTTAAATTGAAATAATTCTGACCGAAAGATGACTATTCATGCATATTAAAGCTGTCCAAATCACAAGTTTTATCTAATCAAATGTTCGGACTTGATTTTACCAAGTATTTGGTTATTTAGCACACATCAGCGTGGCTATGGCGTGACTTCTTAGACTGAAAATACAATGCAGCAGTATTGATATGCATCCAAATAAGTATGCTTAAACCAACTGATAAGAGGTTGATAAGCTAAATTCACAACAGATGCAATGTAAACAGAACCATTCCAGGGGCATTAACTGTTGTCTATTAATCATCAGGGCGACTTATTATCAAACTAATGGTGGGGGCCCCTGCCATTCGAGTTATCACTCAGATGGAAAACAATTTCTTGTCTTGGCAATTTTCATGGTAAGTAACTTCTTTTCATGCTCTAATTAAGTAGCAAAATAGAAATATTTGGGCAAGCAACTTTCCTCTACTAAATATTGCAAAAGTTACAGGAATTAAATTTCTCTGCAAATTGTGAGTCTTTTATCTGTTGAGGTATGACTCTCACACCTTCATGTAGTTTTGCTCCAGCCAGCCCCTTGTCCTAACATTGCACTGGTGTCCCTAACCTATAGTGTGTGCTTTCATTCCTTTGATGCTTTGCTTATCCTAAGTTACATAAATATATATATATATATATATATATATATATATATATATATATATATATATATATATATATATATATATATATATATATATATATATATATATATATATATATATATATATAATAGCGTAGCGATGAATTCCGCAATACAGTGCTCAATACCTGGGTGGTAGAGCTGTATACAGTACTAAATGAAAACGGCAAACTAAATTATATATATATATATATATAATTTATAAATACTGTTGGAAAAGCATTTACTATTGGCTTTGGTTCATCACAACAGCCCATTCTTGCTTACACATATGTTATTGTCCAGAATTAAGTCTGCTTTTGAGTATGCTTTTACATACACATTTCTTTAAGTCCTCTGGAATTGGCATACAGCAAGATTCAAAGATATAATAGTTGAAATCCTACTCCCAATCCTTGGCAGTTTATGTGGATTTTTAAAGCATTGTCTCAGAATAAGAGCATAGAGGTATTAAAACAAAGCAAACTGCATTATAGAGAATATCCATTCTCCTCAGAATTCTTCATTTTATGTTAATGATAAATTGAAAGCTATTTTGGATTCAAATGCCATCTTCAAGAGTGATGATCTGTTGTGCACAAATGGCTTGATCTCACATTCATAAAAGAAACTTAAATGTCCATAATCTGTTGCATCACTCTATCAACCAGTTGATAAACACCACATCATTTAAGCTTCTGCATTACTATTCAAATTCTAGTGAAAGCTCTGTTTGAAGGAAAGAATCTTCATTCTTTTACTAGCACAACGCTCCATTGAAAGATATATTCTTGTTTCAAGTCTACGAGATAGCCATGTAACAATATTGATAGAGTGTGTTGCAAAATTGTATTAACGATCATTTCTCACAGGCTCGGCAGAATTTACACTGACCACGTTATAAGACAAAATACACCTTCTAGGAGACAGATACTCGTAAACAAAATGTTATTATACAATATACAATATTGACAGAAGATGTATTTACGTTTATTATTATTTCTATCGCACAAAGACCGATAAATAAGACAGACACTTTAAACTCTTGCAGGCCTTAAACTCATTCGTGAGACGGCATAGTTAGCTACTACTTTGAAAAACTCTTTAATTTGAAAAGTATTTGCTACTAAATGAATCTTAGCCATACTCTTTAGCCTTCATTACTGTTTGTTTTCAGCATAGAGTGTAAATACCTTCAGAATTTAAGGAAACTTATTAAGGTATCCACAGCAACGCAGCAACAATGTTTGATATTTGAGCTACCACGGTTAAGTCCACGGCTAATAAACGCAAAAGTTTCTCCAAAAAAGCATGAAAAACTCTTAGTCTCTCTCCAAAGCCATAATGTACTATAATATCCGTGAAATAAGCAGCGGAAACATGATTTATTTCCTTTTTGCGTCTAGTGTACACTGACTTTCTGCCTTACTAGGACGCCATTATGGATTTGCATACCAGGCCACTGTTTTGCATACAATGGGGTTAGCCAGTCAGCGCTCTAGTCCTATTAACTCTATGGCTTGCACATATCAAAAGGAGAAAGAAAGCAAGTTGTTCAGTGCACATCTCAATACCAATACCAGAATGGGACCTTCAGTTTTATATGTGGTGAGTATTATAAAAATTATAGGAAAGGCCAAGATAAACTGGAAGGCCATGGAGAAAGTACCACTAACAAAGCTGCGGTGTGTGCAATGAAAAAAGTTTGAAAATTCTAGTTGCCTTGACTATAAAATTCTTTCAACTTTGAATCCAGAATCTAAGGAAGCATGGTGTAGTCTCTGATCTTCACACTTCAAAGACACTTTGAGTCAGAGTGTTCTAATTAGAGGTGATGCTGATTAAATTTCCCATATCTTCCAAATCAGTTTAGATGAAGCAGCAACAGTCAATGGCTTATTATTGCTACTTTAGGAAAAGCATTATGTATTGGCACAGGATACTCACGAAGAGCAAAACAGGCCTTGATTCTTGATTCTAGGAGATACTTTCTCAACTGGATTCGACAAGTGAATTATGTTTATTCCCGCTACTGAGTCGTGCGATGTTTCAAAGGCAGAGCTGCCTTCTTTTTCCATAAGAGCATGCAATGACGAATATAAAGATTCCAAAGATTTTTTTTAGTCGCTCATTCATCGTATATTGAAGATATACTATAGAGATGCGAGAATTATGAGACACAGAGGGTTGCTGTGGGCTTCGATGGAGGTTTCGCTCTGAAGTGCCTTGAAAGAAAGCTGAAAGAAAAAGTTGTATCAAATGCTATTTACATACACTGTATTGCGCAATGCAATGAATGTGTCCTCAATAATGCCATAAAAGAGAAAATGCAGCTCTCATAATCACTGGAACTTTGTCAGTCACCTTCTGCTACAGTAGGAACTAACTCTATATGAATACTATTATTGTAAGACATTCAGAATGCATTCATGATTGAGCAGGTGGCCAAAATGTTCAGCATATTGAGGCTGCAAAGCCTGTCAGCTATCAGATGGACAACTCGAGTAGAGGCCACCTTTACAGTCTTTTAGAAGACAGCTGAGACACGAAAAGACATAAAATCTCTCATAACCGGGTAGGGATCCAGAACAAGACTCTGAAGGGCATCTGATTCCTTTTATTGCCTTTCTCATGCAAGAAGATTCTTAACACAATTATTTGCAGAGATATTGCTACCATTTGGAGGTTGTAGCCCACACACCCCTTTCCCCACTAGACCGCCCCTGTTCACTTCTGACCAATCAATCAGCGGAGACTCCAAGGTAAGAATTCAACAGTTGCTGAAACCTCAAATGTTGTCATTAGACACTTGTTTTTGTTCAAATTTTGCAAGTAAACTGCTTGCTATTTTGGAAACGATGTGAAAGGAGCTCCAGCCAATTGAAATTTCTGCAATTGTGCCTTTTTTGTATGATGTAGTATTCAAAGGTTGCAGGAGATGAGAAAATGCATTTAGCAGTTCAATATTATTCTAGACTACTCCAAATAATTACAGAGGCCTATGAATCGGGTGATGAAGTGCGACCAAGAAGGATGGAAGACGGATCACACATCTCAACAGAACGGCTACCAGAAGTGGCGCTAGGGGGCTGTATCCCCATGTCAGAACATGCTAGGCCCTGCTAAATTCGCTGACTAATAATGGAGTTGATCTGACCAGTCTTCAATGTGACTTTTTTAAGAGAAGTATTATTCATGCTTTTATTGTAAATAAAGTAAGTAAATAAAGTTAGTAACTACGTAAATAAAGTTTGTTTCTGCTGTTAATGATGATGGTGATGAAAAATTGCCCCAATGTAGCACAGAACTCTTGTCTTGCTGGTTCAAATGATCCAAATGTATGGTTGGATAATGATGTGTATTCAATTAGTTAGAATATAGACAAGTAAATATCACAAAGTTTATGTTATACGCCACCTTGGCATTATGCTCATAGAATGAATCTCTGTTCTAAGGAGTGTTCCTTAAGTTATAAGATAATGACATTCATGACGTAAGTATAACACAATAGGCAATTGTAGTTAAACAACCAATCATATTAAGGCTAATAATACATGAATACTACAGATAACTTGAGTAATGACGAGGAAATCCTATCAGTCTATGGATAAGTTTTGCATCCTCGAACATTAAGCCATTAGTCCTATATAAGCATCTTTTGCTGAATGTGGAATTCAAATGGTTCTTGATTCAGGCCTTGATAGGAGATATTGATATAGAGATACAGGCCTTGATTCTTGATTCTAGGAGATACTTTCTCAACTGGATTCGACAAGCGAATTATTTTTGATTGATGCTACTTAGTCGTCCGATCGATTTTTCAAAGGCAGAGCTGCTTTCTTTTTCCACAAGAGCATGCAATGGCCAACATAAGGCTCCAAGGAGTATATTTAGGCGCTCTTTTATCGTATGGTGAAGATATACTTTCGAGATGCGAGCATTACGAGACAAAGAGGGCTGCCATGGGCTTCTATGAAGCTTTTGCTTTGAAGTGCCTTGAAAGAAAGCTTAAAAAAAGTTGTATCAAATGCTATTTACATACATTTTATTGCGCACTGCAATGAGTGGGTCCTCAATAATGCCATAAAGGAGACAAAGCAGCTCTCATAATCACTGGAACTTTGTCAGTCACCTTCTGCTACAGCAGGAGCTTACTCCATATGTATGCTGTTATTTTAAGACATCCAGAATGCATTCATGATTGAGCAGGTGGCCAAAATATTCAGCATATTGAGGTTGCAAAGCCTGTCAGCTACCAGATGGAAAACGCGAGTGAAAGTTACCAATACAGTCTTTTAGAAAACAGCCGATGCATGAAAAGACATACAATCTCTCATAACTTGGTAGGGGTCCAGAACTCGACTATGGAGGGCATCTGATATCTATCGATTCCACTTGCTTGGATATCAGAAGTATTTTCCTCAAATGAGTTTGCAGAGCATGCGATTACTTTAGGTTATAATAAGCTGGAGGCATTTTTATTTTAGATACACAAATTAGACCAGTTGTAAGAGTTTAATTAGCAATGGTATCGGTAAAATTGTAGATAATGAAACTATGGGAGTTGATCTAGGAGTGCTGAAAATTCTTTCTAACTAATTTGACAGTTGTCATTTGCAACAGAACTAGAGCACGACAGTATGCTCTAGTGTACTACCATCCCTTGTTTTAAATATATGAACTACGTTTCAAAGAAAATGTCATTATATGCATTGCTGACAGTGCTATATATGTTATTTTTATACAGAGGCAGATATTAGTGACCAGAAGTCCCCAGCTGATCAAGGGAAGCCAACAGATGGCCAGTTAGGTATAATTACTGTATTTTATATTTGATGAAACTTGATTAAACTTCCAAAGTAATACAATACACAAGCAGAACGAGATGTTTGGTTAAAGACTAGTTCTATCAGCACAATTTTGAAATGCTGTTCCCTGCAGGTCTTGAATTGTCTATAAAACCAATTTATCTGATTTTGTTCATTTAATAAATCATTTAGCTTTGAGGAATTTAGGTTTAGTGCTAAACTCCATCCTTTTTCCACTGAGGAGAGGGCATTGAAGCCCAAATCCTTAAAACTAGCCACCGTAATACATTGCTTATGCCAATCTTACTTATGCAACAGAAGTAGTTCCAGTTTCATGTAGTAGACAAGACTAGAAGCCTGAACCAAAGGACAGCTAATGAGAAAGCAAAAACATCATACCAACTTTTTGAAAATAGTATCGAGAGCTATGTGCTGAATAATTTTGGCTTGTTGTCGTGTTCAAGAATTTCCAATCAAATACTTTAGATATGGCTTCACGAGTGTTTGAATTTTAAGTGATTCGAGATTTCTCACTTTGTAGAAACTGTAAGACTTAAAGATTGCGTATTATTCAATTTTTGTGATGTGCCTCAAAATTCCAGAAGCTGATTGATGCAACAAAAACAAGTAGAAAAAGAAATTGAGAAAGCAGCAGCAAAGCCACGTCAGGCAAAGTAACATCAACCTTCTTGCATAAAACCAGAAGAAGAAGTGAGCTTATTGGCATAGATCGAGCAGCTTTGTCCCTATCATCTATAAACGAAAGGAAGGAATTGCATCCACGTTAGATGTATGCGAATTTTCACTGATGTCTTAGTAAAGAGAAAGGAGTAAGAAATTCTCCACTAATGAAACTAGACTAGATCCAAGACTCTGCAGTGCACCTGATTCCATTTATTGCCTTTCTCATGCAAGAAGTTTCTTAACACAACTATTTTCAAAGATATTGGTAATATTTGGAGGTTGTGGCCCAAACACCCCTCCCCCTATTGGACCCGCCCCTGCTCACTTCTGACCAATGAATCAGCAGAGACTCCAAGGCAAGAACTGAACAGTTGCCGAAACATCAAGTGTTGTCATTAGTCAATCGTTGTGGTTCAAATTTTGCAAGTAAACTGCTTGCTGTGTTGGAAAAGTTGTGAAAGGAGCTCTAGCCAGTTGAAATTTCTGCAAATTTTGCCCGTCATTTTTGCATGATATAGTTTTCAACGGTTGCAGGAGATGAGAACATGCATTTAGCAGTTCAATATTAGTCTTGAATACTCCAAAAAATTAAAGAAGCCTATGAATCGGGTGATGAAGTGCTGCCAAGAAGGATGGAAAATGGATCAGACACCTCAAATGGCGCTAGGGTACGGCTTTGGGGCTGTATACCCATTTCAGAATATGGTAGGCCCTGCTAAATTCACTGAATAATATTGGAGTCAATCTGACCAGTCTTCAATGGGTACTTTTTTAAAAAGAAGTATTATTCATACTTTTGTGGTGGTGGTTGTGGTGGTGGTTGTGGTGGTGGTGGTTGTGGTGGTGGTGGTTGTGGTGGTGGTGGTCGTTGTGGTAGTGGTCGAAATGATGATGTGCACGATCATGATGAGGACCATCAGAACCTGGATGATGCCGTATTTAGCTTAGAGCCATAATGAGCTCAAAGTCATTTGTCTTGCTCTCTGACAAAGTTATTCAATTCTCAATCTCTTTCTTCGAAGATTACAAGGGTAAAAAACACTTGTTTTGACGGTAGAGAGTTTTCACATTAGCAGTGATAAATTAGGAAGGCCTAAGTATTTTTCAAGAGTGACTTTCCAAAAGCAGTTGAAAATAGCAACTGATCATGGAATACAATAGAACTCTGGCTTGTAAGCAATTTATGTTCCCTCAAATCTCAATAGTATACTTTGTCCTCATATTCAACGTACAGAGAAGCAGTTCTCTATCATTTCTAAGAACTGAATTACCAACAGTGCTAAGAGAAGCCTTCTTCTGATATTATATATTTATAAACAGTTTAGGTACTTCTTTAAAACTTAACGGAAACTGCATACTGCATTCTCAATGTTATTGCAAAGCAGCTTGTCAAGCTCTTGAAGCCCCAGCAAAAGTAACCACCAAAGCAAGTTTTCACACTCTAGAAGGGAATTCAACACATAACTTTGCCCCAAGTCATAATATTCAATAGATAAATCCTTGTTCTTCAATGTGTCACAAATGACCCACCTTGAGCGCAAATGATCAGTTTAAACCTTGTGCATCTGAGGAGTAAACAAAACATATTTTTGAAAACTCCCTTTTAAAGAGTGCATGTGCCAGTTAATTTGATCTTCTACCATGTATGTCAGTAATGCTCTCTTTGTCTAACACAAACATGATGGCATCCATCCATTCGAATCTTCAGGCCTTTAGTACAGAAATCATTAATTGAGCACTTGTTGAGGTGACAGAAATTGCCTCTGCAATTACTGCAACTAAATATGCTTTAAAATGGGTTGAAACAGCTTTACTCGACTTGTAATTCATGCGAGTTAGAATGGATAGGCAATCTAGAAATGCTTGTTGTGCTACAGACAATTCACTGCAATATAGTGCAATTGTTTTCTAGCAGGGGCGCAAGTTAAAATTCTTGGTTTACCATCTGATCAAAAGAAAGTTAAGGAGTTGTGACATGGTAACTAGATTTACTGCATATCCTCAGATGCTACAAAAGCAGATTGTAAGTTGAGGACATTGCACAAAAAGTCTGTCATAAAAACAGTTTTTCTATCCCTTTTTCTGACTATGGAAATACTAAATGGATTTTAAGCCAAAGTGCTTTCACTTTTGAAAATATATTATAGTGCATTAGTAATATATCTATGAGTACTGAAGGACAGGCGATGTATTTGGGAGTGTAATATCGATTATATGCATATCACGGTAAATAACATTTCAAGCAGAACGTAGTTCCAGAAATCATCAAGCAACTTTAATGCAGTCGGGGGTTTATCTGTGGAGGGAGGGAGGGGACGAAATGCAGTTTTGGATTTATCTGTGGAGGGAGGGGACAAAAGTCCCACCAGGTGATACTGCGTCAGCAATTACTCTTTAAATATAGTTTCTTCAAATTCAATGTTGTCTACAAGAAACTGGGATATTACTAAAATGCTCAAAACCTTCAGTCTCGGTGCCCCTGGCTGTTTTAGAAGTCGCTACTTCACAGATATAGGCATTGGTAACTTCAGGAGTTACAGCCTCCCTTTAATACAGCCAGTAAACATATTCTACGATCTTGAACAGTAACTTTCTTTGCATATTCTCCCCGATAATGCGGCCATTTACATTTGGCAAAACTGTTCAAAGATCAAAATACTCCCATTTGCTTAATAAAAAGCTTCTTCACGACCAAATTGCTTGATTTTCTTCATCCTGCTTGCTTCTTGCTACTCAAAATTTCATAGTCTTGTCTGTTTGGCAGGTGAGCCCTAGAGAGATAGCTGCCAGAAGTGTTTTGCTTTTGAAGTATACAATCTCTGCCAAAAGTACTTGGAACACCAAATAATCAATGCATAACTTCTGATAAAAGTGATTTTCTTATCCATGTCGAGCGATGGAAATCCCCTTACCCCCCAAAAACAATGTTGGATTAAGTGCTTATTTGTCAGAGAAGGGTCTGTTAGCGTAGCGGCTTTGTCTGTGCCTTTCAAGTGTTTATTTGTCAGAGAAGGGTCTGCAAGCGTAGCGGCTTTTTCTGTCAGAGAAGGGTCTGCAAGCATAGCGGCTTATTCTGTACCTTTCAACACTGTATTTAGCAACATTCTTTTGAGGGGGAGAGGGGGATACTACTAAATGAGCAGCAGAAATAACGCAAGTGTTCCAAGACTTTTGGCAGAGATTGTCTGAAAAAGATTTTTAAAACAGTAGGGTTCTGAGAATCAAACTTTCGTAAACTGGGGTTTTTGATAGCGCTGATTTTAATGGCAGTAATGAAAATTACAGGTATTGAGAGGAAAAGTGTTAATTGGGGGGGGGGAGGGAGGTACACTTCTGCTCCAAGTAGTTTATTGGTGAGTGTCTACGTATTTGCGTTGAATGTCCGAAGATTTTCATAACAATGGAACTGAATGCCTCAGGAAGAAATACCATATTGCTTTTTAAGTTGCAAGACATTTTTCGAAATAATCTTAATTCAGTTTCAGTTGATATATTAGGAAGATCGCTAGAATATATTAGAAAACGTCACATCATTAATCGAATATGTTAGTTGAACAAAGAGCGATGGCAACAGGAAAAGGCATGAGAGCCGTTATTTAGGGCTGCCTAGAAACTTCTGAGACACTAGTGTACAGAGAAAGATATGGCCACTTCCTAGCAAAGTGAACTGAAACATTTAAGTCTGTAGTTTATCGCTGGAGAATCTGCGGTTGGTTGTAGTTTATGAGACATCTAGACCTTGAACCAATGAGGCCCAAGACAATGAGACCTTGGGGCGGGCGTTTCCCCCCTCTGCTTTCCCATCCCGGCGACTCTGGGTGCATGCATACATAAAACTTGAATATAAATATTCTCTAGCAAGTATTTAGCTACTTTTGGTACGAAATGCTATGAAATTCGATATCATTGAATTGAATTGAATAAGTTGAATACCCTACATACAGCTTTAAATCAAAATTATGGTTACAAATAAGTAATCTAAGATGCTACCTAAATTCTATGTTGCTTGTAGAAACTTAACATTACACACGACTGACTTTATATCATCATCCTAGATATTGCAAAGTTATCTGCTGAGAAAGAAAACTTTTTCAAGTTGACTACCATTGTTGTGGACATCATTCCAAAATATTTAAGAATCTTCTTTAAAGAGCAATGGGACAGGAAGTACCCAGCACACAAGTGGCAAAGTGATGAAAAAAGTGGAGAATTTCTAGTTAAAGAAATACCAAATAAAATAAAGAAGCAAGGTGGGATTACTCAAGTGCACATTAAGAACTTGGAAAAAGGAAATGAGGAGAAATGGGATACTACCACATTGGTGTTTGCTTTGCTCGTCTCTGGCCTCGAATTGATTCCAAAGTGCCGTGCACCAAAAGAAAGGTCCCCTCCGTTAAGAATTAGTGAGGAGATTGACCGTTTGAGAGAAATAAGGAATTCAGCTTTTGCCCGAAAAAAGAATTGTTCAATCAAGTCTGATGAGTTTAAAGAGGTAATAGCTGGTATCAAAAGCATAGCAGAGAGAGTATTTAATGAATACGCCGTAAGAGAAATTGACAGAGTTGAAAAGTCTAAATTGGAAACAGCAGTGATTGATGTTCTTAGGCAACAAGTGCAAATGGAGATTGATTGGAATAAGGAGAAAACACAAATGGTTGAAGGTAACTTTCATGCATGCCATTATGAGCTGCTTTTACTAAGCAATTAGAAATGTTACTTCGTTGATGCCTTTGTTTTTTCTTAATTCTCCATTGTGTTATAATTACATTGCTATTGTAATACAATTTATAGGAGATAAGTGATTTTCGTATAGAAGTGTCAATGCATAATTATCACTATGCTGCATTTCATTACAAAACAGTTTGAAATAGCAATTATCAGCTTGTTTTAAATACAATAATCCTAATAGAATTTATAGTTTTGAATTTGGATCGCGCTACTCAGAACATTTCAAGCTGTTCTGAGTGGTATTGCATGTAAATGTGGAAAGAGGAAAGAGTGTGACTGAAAACGAAAACATTTGCATGGTTATTTCGAACAAGAAATATTGTCACAATAGATGGAAGGATGGATGGATGGATGGCTGGGTGGATGGATGGATGCTATATTTAGTACACTCCCGATAGTATGAAGTACGGTTTGAACTAATGTAGTTAATGCTTGAAATTTGCCAAATTGAGATATTTCCTATGATGTCCAGTTACATTCTCATACTTTGTTTTGTGAATTGATATAAATTTAGCTGAAACAGGAGAGCAGCGACAAAGGTGTAACTATTCTCGATAAACACTTTGCACAAGAAAAACTGCCAACTAATGGAATTGTTAAGTACTCTCAAGTGCCAAATAAACGGGGGGTCCTAACAGATAGGAGGGTGGGAAAAAATTCCGAAATTTAATAAACGGGGGTGTCAAAATAAGCGGGGGTGGCAATATAAACGGAGGTTGGAATTCAAGAACAGGGTTTAGATGATTATACAAAGAGGGAATGAAGAGGATCAGGCTGTCATAGAGCATACAACTAAAATATATACAAAAGTACGTTAATTTGCCATTAAAGTCGGGCGTAATTAGTACTAACGATCGATGGATATGAAACGAGGGGTTTGTAACAAAAGTTTCAATGCCCTTAACTTTAATAAGGTGCCAGGGGTTATAAAAATATAGAAATTAATAAGCAGGGGGACGTTTATTTGGCACCTGAGAGTAGAAGTCAACTACACAGTTTGCTTTATATGTCCTTCCTCTCACAGGAAGATGTTTCATGAAATGATTGCGATATTTTGACAATTTGGAATGCATTATTCGACAAAAATTTAGATAAAGCGGAGTTGATTCTCTAAAAGTCCGAAGTATACAATATTGTTTCGTACGTACAATTTCAGTAGTATGGAAGCAGTTCGGATTATCATAAAATCCAGATTATCCAGCGCATACTGCATTTCAAAATTTCCTTCAGATCTGAAAGTAAGAAGTACTCGAAATATCAAGTTGAAGGCTCACTTAGTTTACATGTTGACGTGAGTACTTATTCAAGGGATAGTATACTTCGAAGGGGGGGGGGGGTTGGGATTTGAATAGAAATCTTGCAGTTGCTCATGTTTGCAGCACAAATCTTTCAACTCTTCATGACTTTGCCATAATTTTGAACATTCTTCCGATGTTTGGTACTTTGAAGTATCAATTTGTCGTGAAATATTCAGATATCACTATAATGTCAATAAAGTCAGTGAATTTCACTATATGACCAGTTTGTGTTACTGCCAGTTTGCCTTTTCTTCTGTGTGGAGGAGTTTGTTGATAGCTCATAATCCTCACTTTCAGCATCTTTATTACTTTCTGTTTGGTTTCTTTTCTCACTATGCAAATTGAAATATCTCTTTAGAAGCCAAAATTTTAGCAGATTCGTGCTAAATAAAGTACACTAAATTAAACCTGCGGGTAATTACACTTTCATGCCAAGTATTAATATATCTGGTATTGTCTTTAAAGAAAACCGCAATTTCAAGTAAGGAAGCAGCGAAACTTTGACTTGAAATCTACGACTCTAGATACCAGTTTACCTTTGCTGGCTTATGTCCAATAACTAAGAATATAACTAAGAATATAATATAATTTTCTGTCATTGAACTTCTAAGCATTTGAGTTGGCATCAAACTTATTCCGCAATCTTTTGACGAATGGGGGCGAACTATAATCTAAGAGGGTTCATACCCAATACGTGAATCAAAATTCCCTGGCTATTCCCAGGCTTTTCCCTGAATCGTAGTAAAAAACACCCACTTTTCCCTGACCCACGTTTCACACATTTACAAATAGAAGTAAAGAAAATGAGGCCTGATCAATAGGTAATACACATATACTTACTATTTCACACAATGTTAAATGATGAAGTTCACATCTATTGTCAACAATGAGAACAACGACTTTGCAAACAACCAGGCCAATAGTTAATTCTAATTTAACAACCGCCTTTCTAATTTGACTGCTATTTTTTTCCACTAAACAACAGTAACGTAATGTGGGTACTGAAATTTTGCTGGAAGGAATTGGACAGAAACTATAAAAACTGAGTCCTCAATTTGACTTTCTTGTGTTACTACTATGTACTACTGACCAATAAGTTGGTCATTTGTATTTCGAATGCTTTCCTAAAACCATTTATATTTCGAATGCTTTTCTAAAACATAGTGCCATGTTTCATGATGATATTTAAAAGATGCCTACATAAATGCTTACTTCCTACGAAAATTTAGATAGGTAGCCCTCGATTTCAAGTCGCGCATTCGTCAGCACAAAGACCACCCTCAGAAACAACAGAGTTTTCCTTCTGCCTTTTCCCTATTCTTTGCTTAAGCATTTAAAATTTTTTAAGATATTCTTAGTAATTTGGTTCTTGAAATTCGTTATCTTATAAACTTTTGTTATAAAAATTGTATATTCCATAATTAAACTCTATGGAGCACTTTTTAACTCAATTCATTATACATCATTTTGATATAGGTGCTAGATTAAGATATTTTTTTAGACTTTTCACACAATGGCATAGACCTTGAAATCAAAAGGCGTGCAGCAGATCTCCAATCATCAACGTTAACATAGTATAATTAGAGATTGAACTAAAATATGATTCCTTACATATGAGAGGTACAACATAGAAGAGGTCCTACAGACAGAAGTGACAAAAGTCAGATATCTATCAATAATAAAATGTTTTCTTCAAAGGCAGTTGGGTCTATACTGTAGGGCCTACATCCTCCCAAGGCAGCAAGTCTAACACATCCCTAGGAAGAACTTACAGCAACGGACATGGCCAATTAATACCTAGCTATTGCTGTGCGATAAATTTGTAAGCTTCGTGTATGGCAAATTGTTCTAATCGAGGGAGTGTTTAGCCATCCGTGATTCTCTGGAATATAAACGCAGGAAAGACATTGAGAATGTAGAGCCTGATCTAGAACATCTATGGCTAGAACTTCCTG
>OLMO02000324.1:2084712-2115676 GCA_900291935.2 Cassiopea xamachana
GCAACCACTTCAGGGCGAAAGCAGACTTCTTACTGGCAAAGCGCATTTTCGGTTGCAGGACTAGAAAACATCTCACCTGAAGAGGACAAATTTGACGTCGAAAAAGCTCTGCTTTATCTCGGAGGACTTAGGGACTCCAGCCTTACTGTTAAATTCCCTGTCCTTACCGCTGTAATGAAATGCATTTTGTCGATGTTCCACGGAAATAGTGCCCCAGAAAGTGGATTTTCCATAAATAAGCACATACTGGATATCCATGGACAGTCCCTAAAAGAGGACACTATTGAGGCACTAAGGGTTGTGAAAGATGCTATCTCGCGGTATCCGTCTCTTCTTGATATCGCCATCACAAAGGAAATGATCAAGAATGTCAAAGCGTCAAGACAACGATACCAAGCCGATTTAGAAGTGAAGTGCCAGCTTTTAGAAAAAGAAGCAGCAAAAAAGAGAGGAGGTGAAAAGAAGAAAAAGGATCAATAAAAAGAGCTGGAGACTAAGCAAAAGAATGTTAAAGAAGTAGAAAGCATAAGAAGTTCTCTATCACAAATTAAAAACAGAATACGTATTGCTGACGAAAGCATTGAAGAGGGTAACAGAGACTTCAAAGAACTTCTGTCCAAAAAGCAAAGTTCCAAAACAGACCTGCAAAGAGCACAAAGCAAAATCAAAATGGGGATTTAACGTCGTGCTTAACTCTTATCTGAAGAAGCCGTTCTGATGAAGAAGTTGAAGGAATTACAAAATGATGGCAAAAAATGAGTTACTTTATAGCTAATTTTTACGTAAAGGGTGTTGTATTTTTGTTTGATTTTTTGTCTGAAAGTATAAAAACCTTACACTCCACTTTGGAATTTTTACTGTGAATTTGCTTTGGCTTGGTTATTGTAATTTTTTATAATAAATACTCTATAAAGACATACTATTGAATTTCTAAACAGTGTTTGATTTTCGAAGCAATACACACGTCATTAATGACTTAGGAATCTAAAATGTGGCCTAAAATGTCCTAATTTTTTAGGCAAAAATCCTAATTTGTCCTAAAAATGGCATCAACATTTGTCCTAAATGTCCCAAATTTTCAGTGTGTTTGTCCTAAAGTCCTAAATAAAATTACATATAAGAGGCGTGGGAGGCCTGAAAATACTATATACGGTATATAACCGTATTAATATGAATTACTGTCGAATTGAGATCTGATGAAGCAATATCACGAATAGGTAGTAGAGTTACTTGAAATTTTCATTTGCAGAATTCCACTAATCAACAGACTTTGAAAATTGGTTTTTGCATTTCAATTAGAAATAATTACGAAATAAGTACAACAAATTTTAAATACTGTGCTGTCCTTGCCATAGGGAAAACTCAAAGTCATCAAGCCTCCATAAAAGACAGAATTTAACATTTTCATATCTACACGCTCTCTTAGGAACATGGTGTCTCAGAAGAGCATGTTGCTCCAAAAATAGAAAAATAATGTGCTATCTGGTATTCCTATAAAGAAAAGAGCGTATCAATCCTTTACAAAAATGAAAGAGAAAAAGATTATAGGAAAGATAAAAACATAAACAATTAACGAAAAAGGAGATAAAAGCTGCTAAGATGTTAAACTTAATCCTTGAAATTGCCTTGGCTTAATCCCGCTAGCCTGTTTGTTTCTTGTATAATCAGTTGTTGTCTCTATAAGTATCCATTTTCATCCAAAGTCAAATTATAGCTACCATTGAAAAGCTAATTAATCCCAACCTTAACGTGAATGTTTTCGTCAATAAGTGGTGCTGATTCTATAACAGGCAAATAGTCTTCAATATTCGTTCTCGAAAGTTTCACCAGAATTGTCTTTTATGACACAGCAGCTAGGCCAATGTATTTTCAAACACCTCTGACCATTACAAATTTTACCGCAGCTACATTTCACTACGATTTACGATGGTTTTGGCGACTCAGTATCAACTGCTGGTAAAGGAGTGCAGAAACCACTTTCTCTGTTATCATGGGCATGACTTTTCTCCTTGCATTTACGTTTTGCCTTCTCTTTGCATCTGGAGATACACCGGCCTAGTGACTTGAAGTCTTTCCTACAGTAAGAGCAAACGATGAATACGAGCAACAACGATAACAGAGAATATAAGTTTGAAAGGAAATTATGCATCTCAAAACGATAGCAATAAATGTTGAAGCTCAAAACAAGCAGAATTTTTAAGCAACTATGATCGTGCGCAAAATGTAATTCCATCCGCCATTGCTCAACAATCATAGTAATGAACAATTTATCACAAGGATAATGCAATACATCATCATAATAACAACGATATATCACAATAATATTTTTGAAACTTTCAGTTCAATAATATGTCAACTAGTAACAATTATAGGTCTCAATATCTAAAGCAATGTACAATTTGCTGTCGCAGTGGTACAAAAACAATCAACTGTATTAGAAAAGAAAAGAAGTCAATATTCATGTGCCGTGTAAGTTTGGACTTGTCGATGGCTTATTGCAGCAAAAGAATATGTAATATGTGCGTCTTATGGTGATGTTCATGATCCTGGACAGGATAGCTTGTTGCATTTTGCTGTCAATTTCAACTGTCTTAAACAGTTCACTGAAAGAGCCTGAGGAGGTTCCTACAGTGTCAAGAGCACCTAAGCATAAGTTAATGAAACTTATTTGACTATATGTTCAACATAATGAATGATGTAGAGGATTGTATTTTGAGCTTTGCGATCGCTGTTCACCTTGGTGTTAGTTTCAATCCTATTGTAAGTTCAAGTATGTACAGAGGTTTCTTTTTAGTGATTAAAAGAAGGTCATGTCGAAGAGAATCATCTGTAACCAGAGAAGGGGAGAGAAAAGCAGGAAGATCAGCGTATATGGAGCAACTTGGAAGCGCCGATAGCGTGTTGGCTATAAAGTTAAGAACTGAATCATGCCTCCAAGTATATCTACCCTGATTGAGGTACAACTTACAGCTGGAAACGATGTGTTGTAGTGTTTCTGGTTGAAGACAAAAGGAGCATGCAGATGACTGTCCAATAGACCATTTAAAGAGGTTTTTGCGGGTTGCTAAAATGTTGGTTAGGTATGTCAAGGAGAAATTGAAAATGTTCTTGGGCATACTTTGTTGAAAAGTGGACCAAAGGCTAATTACATTTGGAGAGAAAAATTTACAAAGTCGATAATTGATGAGATAATGAAGTCTTGAGATGTCACTTCGAGTTCAAAGTGACCTTGGTGTTGCTTTTGAATGGCTTTTAAAACTTGCATTGTATTCTTGTATTGATCATATTGTGTATTTGTATTCTGACTGGAATCTTGCCATAGATGTCTGGTGTCGGGGTTGGGAGAGGATTTTAGAGCGTTTAGTATAGTTTCTTGGCATTGAATTAAATTTTCTGAAGGAGGAATAAGACTCAGACCATAATTAGATTTGGCTCAGAGTAGCACTATTGAGTACTTTGAGCAAATGAAGCAAAATGTTAAAATATTTATTAAATCCAAGTTAACAATATATATTCAATCCACTGCTGCAATATATATTCAGTGTTGAAAAATTTATTCAATCCATTCCAAAAATATATTCAATCCTTCACGAATATATTGTATCTCCATGGTAGCAAATCTCTTGAAGAGGACGAGGCTGGCAGCAATGGAGGATCGATTTCAAGGCTACACAGATTTAGGAAAGGAGCTGTAAAAATGGCTGGCACATCCACTGGAAAAGATAGAAACTATGTTGAGAGGTTTCGGACAGTTTGAGGGCCATTCTTTGGAGTTAGATGGAATGGATCCTTTCTTAGCAATTCATCTAATAGAGTAAATTTTATGCTTCTTACGTGAAATTGCTCTGCCTGTTTCTGATTTTGGTACACCTTTGTATTCGGATGATTTGCAAGTAATAAATTTGTCATATGTGTTTGAAGAAATCATTCAGAACACTCTTTCTTTGTATATTCAACATATAGTGCGTGTTACAAAATTTAATTGTGTCCAATTTCCAAGAATCACACGAAAAAGTGGAATTACAGGAAGTCCTAGATATGATGTACCGATGACAGCTCTGGAAGAGTTACGGGGACTTTTTTTCTCAAGGTCCAGGATTGCATACATGTTTGGAATTTCTCGATGGACTGTCTATCGCAGAATAGAAGAGTATGATTTGCAACACCCAAGATGTTTCAGGAACATTTCAGATGAGCACGTTGATGGCATAATAGCCGAGTACACTTCATGCCATTACAACACATCAGGGAAACCCTATTTTTCAAGGTATCTCAAATCAAAGGGTATCTATATTCAAAGGAGAAGAATACGGGCAAGCCTAATCAGGGTTGGCACTAGATAGCAATGGATAGAAGATAGCAATGATGTGTCATTAATGTCTTAAATTGATAGCATCAGAACTCAAAAACAAGAATGACATTATGTTTTTGAAATCTACTATAGAAGAAGTTTGTATATTATAAAAAAACAACTTTTTCACACACTTTTTCTGAAAATGTCTCTTGCTGTGTGTATTCCTGTAATACCACAAATGAACTACTTGGTGCAGTGGAAAATCCAAGTATGGGCTCCCCAGAGCACACAGGGACAAAAGATAGAATATCTTCAAGTATTACATTTCCTCTTCTACCACTAGCCACCTCCCTAACATACTTAACAAACATTCCATATATTGCTTTTTCTCTATGAAAAGATGACGAGCCTTCTTCAAAACACTGAGGTTGTAAAATCTGCATAAGTCTCTTTGCTGTGAGAGGACTTTGTTTTGACTTAAAAAGATTTAGCATAATAGGAAATGAATGAAATATTTCCTGCAAGCCAAATACTTGAAGGCTTTTTGAAGATGCTGGATGCAATTGGAATGAAAAGTGTCCGAGCCAAAACAGCATCCAAATTTTCATTTGAAATATGTTTGGCGCTTGACCTACTTGGATGAGTGATATTCCACACATAGCCCTAACATAAAAGTAATCTTCAGTAAATTTTTCACGGAGCCCATGGTCAAAGAACTTCACTTTTACTTCTCTGTTCATAACTTTAATACATTCTAAGCGTGGCCCACCAAGATCTCTAGCACGCTCGCCCATAAAATCAACGTCAAATGTGATTGAATAGTCATTTATATATTTTAGTTCAAAGAATGTTGTTTCAAGATTCTGTCACAGTCTACTGATATATAGTTTGTTTCTCCTTCTGCTTCTTGTGAAAAGATCAAGAATTTTCAAATCACGACGCTTTGTCTACTTCCTTTGAAGAAAGACAAGGATTTCCTCGGTATCTATAAGTGCCTTTTGATGAAGATCCACTATCAGTGAACTGACATTGAATGCATCTGGAATGTGTACAACAGGAGGCACCTCATCTACAAGTACCTTCTCAGACTGCTCTTTCAAAGCCTCTGCCTGTGCCACATCCCATGGAGGTAGATCATCTGGCTTACATTCATATTCTGCTTTCATTATTGCATACAGGATGCTTTGTCCTGCCATCTCTCTTACTACCTGATAGTTATATCCTTCATGAAGCATGATGATGCCTTCTGCTTCTGCTATACTATGAATTCAACTTCAATGTCTCACCAGTTGACTTATTAATGCGAAATCGAAGGGCTTTTCTAAGCGTTGCATAAAAGATTTTGCATAATAGGAAATGGATGGATTATTTGGTGCAAACCAAATACTTAAAAGCCTTTTTGAAGATGCTAAATGCAAGTGGAATGAATAGTGTCCGAGCTAAAAATAGTATCCAAAATTTCATTTGAAATATGTCTGGCACTTGATCTTCTTGGATGAGTGATATTCCACACATAAAACCAACATAAAAGGAATCTTCATCAAACTGTTCACGGAACCCTTGGTCAAAGAACTTGACTTTCATTTCTCTGCTCCTAATGTCAATCCATCCTAGGCGTGGTCCACCAAGATCTCTAGCAAGCTCGCCCATAAAATCAACTTCAAATGTGATTGAATTGTCATTTATATATATTAGTTCAGAAAATATTGTTCCAAAGATTATTTCACGGTCTACTGATATATTGTTTCTCTTTCTACTTCTTGTGAATGATCAAAAATTTTCAAATCACACCCTTTGTCAACTTTTGTGAAGAAAGAGGATTTCCTCAGGATCCAGAAATGCCTTTTGAGAAGATCCACTATCAGTGAGCTGACATTGAAAGGTGCCTTTTTGTAAACTTGATGTCTTTCTTTCTCAAATAATCTTGTTCATCATTAACTTGCTTTTCATTAGGTAACTTGATATCGTTTTCTGCATGTTGTATGTATACAACAGGAGGCACCTCATCTACAAGCACTTTCTCAGACTGCTCTTTCAAAGTCTCTGCCAGTGCCACATCCCATGGAGGTAGATCATCTTGATTACATTCATATTCTGCTTTCATTCTTGTATACAGGATGCTTTGTTCTGCCATCTTTTCTACTACCTGATAGCTATATCCTTCATGAAGCAGGATGATGCCTTCTGCTATAGTTGAATTCAACTTCTGTGTCTCATCAGTTGACCTATTGATGCGAATTTGAAGGACTTTTCTAAGCGTTTCTTCTAGCTTTTTATTTTGGATTCATGGGCAATAGCTGCAGCTCTAAGCCTTTCCTGTCTACCGAGGCGACTGTAAACTCCTGACGAAGAGCTTGCTTGTAGCATGTTCCTTGCTCTGTTAATAGTGGCACTTAGTATTCTATTTCCAGAAGAAGAAGAGGAGACAGTGGAAGGTTATTTTTGCCTACAATTGCTATGGCCAAGTGATGAATCTGACCTTGAAGCAGACGGTGATGCTTGACTGCTTGCGTCAAGCAGCACTGAGGCTTCTTTAAGTAGATTGGACACCCTTTTCAAATTGGTTGCCATATTACATTCATATTTTGAATTTTTTCCTGATGATTCTCTACCGTAGTGAAGGGTGGCTTTCCCGCTAAATTTCTGCTAGCCTCGTTTTCTTCAAGGGAGTTGTTACCATTGAGATACAATATATTCGTGATGGATTGACCATATTTTTGGACAATACTGAATATATTTTTCAACATTGAATATATATTGCAGCATTGGATTGAATATATATTGCAAACTTGGATTGAATATGTATCTTAACATTGGATTGAATACATTGTAGGAAAATATTGAATATGTTTAACGACATATAACTAAAGCATTGAATATTGCTGCCTACGGCCAGCCACAGTTCTTAGTGTCGGAGTTCCTTCATTATGCAAAATTCTCGATAAAAGAAATTATTAACGTGACATCGCGGACTTGAATCAGGTACCACCCACCCCCACTAATTTAGCATCAAGTAGAATCACGAAAGGTATGTAGAGCCACCTAAGCCCTAAGTGTGGTGTATTTATTGAACAGCACCATATCATAAAATAGCCTAATATCTAAGAGACTACCCTCAGCCGCAAACAAGTATCACAAGCATGTTCAACCCAGGGCATTCTTATGTCGACCCTCAATCGGACAATAGTTATGGATAAGCATTTATGAAAAATCTTGTGTATGTCTGAGATATATATGAATTACAACAAGGAAGTACTCGGCACAAATGCTACATAGGTTTGTTCATCTAGTCTGATCCGGTATGGTCACTCAATGTTTTAAGAGCAATTTTGACTATGACATTAACGAGATTATCATGACAGGACATTTACAAGCAATACTTGTTTGACCACTTATACGTTTCTAACTTTTATGATCGTTACTTTGCCATGCAAATGTAGTAAATTGGTTAAATGTCCTATTCCCTCATTTAGCAACTAGTAGAAACACACTAACTTGTCAAGTCTATCGATGCAATCCACTGATACATTTGCCATTTAGTGGTTACTTTTCAAATTAAATGGTTCTTCCTAATATTGCACATATATTCTATCTTTCTAGATGACATGATCAAACTTGACTTATCTACTGAAAAATCAAATTTTGTGAAGGCTAAGAAAGTTCTATTGAACGTTGTTCCAAAATATTTGCGACAACTCTTCAAAGAGCAGTGGAATAGAAAGCATCCAGATCAAGTGTGGGAAAGCAGCAATGCCAGTGGAAGGTTACTTCTCAAGAAATTATCAGACCGAATGAACAGCGATACCGATTTCGAAAAGAGGTTGACAACTGGAAATGAGCAGAAATGGGATGTTGCAACTTTAGTCTTCATTTTGCTGGATTCGGGTCTTAATTTAAGTACTAATGGGGACATGAAAGAAGATATCAAAGTGTTAAAGGGCATTGAAAGCTCATTCTTTGCTGATAAATCAAAAGCCTCAATGTCATCTGAAGATTTTATAGAAAAAATGGATAAAATCAAAAGCATTGCAAGAAGAAGTTTTAATGAAAATGCAGAAGAAGAAGTCAATGACATTGAAAATTCACCAGAGGAGAGAAAGATGAAAATAAAGCTGAGACAGCTTCTGGCCAAGGAGAAGAGTCGTAAAAGAGATACGGATCAGTCTGGAAAAATATTGGAGAAAGGTAAGTTTAGCATTTGTTGTTTTCAGTAGTAAAATATTTATATTTTGCTAATTTCTTGTCTTTCATGTTTCAGTCAAGACGTTGTAAAGCAACTTACATCATTTCTTACAATTCGATTCTGTCATCGCAAGTAAAGTTTGTCAGAAATCAATGTATACAGTGTTTAAAAAGCAAAATGTATTAATAGAAAGTAATTATAAAGTAAGCAGGGTATCATAGCGGCTAGAGTGTACGTCTCTTATGCGGAAGATCTATAGTTCATATGCCACTCAAGGCCTTGGCTGAATGCTCATTCACTGTTCACCTAGAAAAAAATTTGTAGCTTTTGGCTTGGCCACCTTGCCTTACATGCTGATAGCACAGGATAAGTGTTCTCTCCAACAGACAGTCCGTTAAGTATCAATGCATGTGTGACTTTACCTTAAGTGATAAAGCAACCTGATTGTTCCAATAAACAGCATCGTAATTGCACGAGAGAAATTAGGCTCTTAACAGGTGAGGTAGGGATAATTGTGTTGAACAGTTTTTGTTGCAGCTAAATTTCTTTCTTTTATTAGTAGCACTATTTGCAAAAGCATTTTGTTGAAATTGATGTGCATCATGAGCAAGTGTTGAATTAGGTATTCGTGCAATCATATCACAGAGTTTCTTGTATAAGAATCCACTTTACTGTGACAAAATGAAATTTTGCACAGTTCTTGCGTTTTATGGTTACTTCTTATGTCAGGTTCGTTATTTTGCCTATTTTTAATTTGATGTCTTTGTTTTCATGTGCTTCAAAGATACTTAAAGGCAATGCACTGTTTCTTGTCAATGTAATGGTGATTTACTAATTGTGTGGAAAATACTTCAAGTTGTTAGGTCGTCACTGCGAATTTTTTTTCCGTATACCATCGAAAGCATCCTAAATTTCCACGTGACCCTGATTTCAAGTTGCTGTTGCAGTTTCCATTTCTTCGAGTGCTGAATGTTTGGCAAGAACGCAAGTTGACGAATGTACCTCCAGACTCAGATTAAGAGTTAGACTCAAATTCAGAGACGTGAAATTGAAAATGCAATTGTCCGTTTTCAACAGAAGTTATTTTTCAAATCTAAACACCTCTTATCTATACAACGAGAGGGCTTTACAGGAGAACGGAATTTGTCTCCTAAGCACACTTAGGCCTTCGTAAGATAGGCCAGGAAAATGTATTTTTCTAAAGTTTGAAGTCAAAAGAAATATCAAAGGTGAGCTTTTTTCTACAAGAGATTTATTTTAAGGCTACTAAAATCTGACAAAAAAATGAAAAGTAAATAGTTTTCCCCAAGAGATTTATGTTAAGGCTATCAATACAGTGAGAGGGGTTTTCCCGGAGAGTGGAGAATGTATGCGATAAAGATTAAGTATGCAATGAGGATAGGATAAAGCATGATATGATGGGTCACATACACAAGTAATAGCGTCCATTTGGCATTGATTCTTTCTGATTACAAGCCAGTGTGAAATGTTGTGCGTATCCTGTGTTCCTGGAAAGAGTTCAATGTATTGGGGAGATTTCCCGTTCGGCTGGAAAACCCATGAGATTTACTTTCTTATTTGAATAACCTTTGCATTAATCTCATGTAGATAACTACTTACTTTTCAAATGTTGAAAAACGCATTTTTTGTTCTACTCACAGTACTTAGGCCTGGAAAACACATGTGGCATGTAAATCGACCGCGCTTTCTTAGAAGCCCCCTTTCAATGTATTAATTAGCAGCTTTCAGATCTTAATAGCCTTATAGTAAATCTCCTGTGGAAAAAAGGTCACTTTTGATATTTCTTTTCACTTCCTACTTTAGAAAAATGCATTTTCTTGGCCATGGGAGGATGCAGGGGGGCCTAGGGTCATGGCCCCCCAAACGGCAATGTTAGCTCTACCAAAAATTAGTATTAAGAGACTTTTCACATTAAAGAGACAATTAAGGCCCCCCAAAAGTCCAACTCTGGATCCGCCCCTGTTTTTGGCCTAACTTACGAAGGCCTAAGTGTACTTAGGTGACAAATTCCATTCTCTTGCAAAGCCCACTCATTTTATAGATAAAAGGTGTTGGGATTTGAAAAATAACTTCTGTTCAAAGCGGACAATTGGACTTTCAAGTCGGCATCTCTGAATTTGAGTCTAAATCAGAATCTGAGTCTGGATGTATATTCGTCAACTTGAGTTCTTGCCAAACATTCAATACTCAACAAATGGAAACTGCAACAGCAACCTGAAAATAAGGGTCACGTGGAAATTTAGGATGCTTTCGATGGACTGGGATGCTTTCGATGGTATACGGAAAAAAATTTCGCGTCGTCACTGGTGGCGATGCAAAAAAGGATGAACATATAAATAACGGTGATAGAGTTAATGGTAATCAAGAATCTAATTCACAGTCTTACTTGCGCGGGTCTTACCAGTAACCTCATCAGTCTCATCTCTTAGTCTCATCATCAGTCTTAATTGCCAGTATTACTTCATTCTGGAAATATAGATACGTCGTCGTCTCCTAGCAATTGTCATTGCGTAAAATTTTGTTGGGGAAAAATTTGTAAAGGGACACATAGCACAAAGATACATCGATGACAGAGCCGGGCAGTCAAGGATCTTACTGATGACAATTTTTAAATTGTAGCTGAGAACCTTACCGGTTTATATAACAATGACAATAATAATGAAGATGCGGATAACGGCACACAGGACAAACCTGAAATCACATTATATCCCTGAGGACAAACCTGAAATCAAATTAACAACTCTGATGATGAGTGAAGAGATGCAAATCAATTTTTCATGTTGTCTAGACTACTCTTGGGTGCCTAAAACTCTCAGGTGCCAAAGTAATGTCTTCCCGCTAATAAATTTTTCAAGTTTTGTCCAACCCGCCAGACTTTATCAGGACTTTCCAATTATTACTTTTAAGGAAATTAACTGATTTCATTCCATTCCTTTTCAGTACTAGTGACACCCAATAATCAAGGAAAAATAGAAATCTTCTGTATATATTTCAGCTCTATGCTATATGACAACTTGTTTGTGTTCTTTCCATCGTTTTATAATCATTTAAAGCTATTTCTCGAATTAGAACCCCCCTATATTTTAACCCTTTCCCCGTTTATCAGATTTTAGAATTGTTTCCAACCCCTCTGCTTATTATCATCCCCCGTTTATTTGGCACTTAAGAATAATCGTCCCGCCTCTACTTAATTAATCATCTCCACCCAGGATATTCTTATTCCAGCCAGCCAGCTATTAATTTTTTAAGTAAGATCTCTTCCAAAGCAATTCTTAAAGAAGATGCTCTGGCTTGGAGGTATAAAATATAAGAAAGCACGATGATTGCATGTGTTGCATAGTTCAGCATTGTTTTATTCTCTGTATTTCGCTATGGTGTTTTGATATAAGTTTGTGATAGGAAAAAATGCATTATCTGTAAAATTTTTGGTCATTTTCCTCCCCAATAATTAGCTTTTAAGGATATTGAAGCCCTCAACTATTCCAACCTTCCTTCTAGTAAGCACCAAAGAATACACTAGTAAAGTAACGATGATTCTATAACTCTTATGCACTAAACTATTTATAACAAGTGTTTGCATAATTTGGTTACTTGGAGGATTTTATTAGTGATGAATTTGTCAATACATATAAAGGCTTGCCCAAAAAGTTGCTAAAGGCAACTTTAAAGACAGTCTACGGCTTCCCAATAACAAAAGACAGTCTACGGCTTCCCAGTTTTTTCACGCTTATTTCTATGTTATAGTTTACGTACTTCCGCTTACTTTCTTACATCTGAAATTGGTGATGACGTCAGAATTCTAACAAATACTTTGGGGTATGTGCAGTGGCGGACATTTCCTCATTGGTTAAAAGAGAGGTACCAACACTTTATGAAGGCTATGGCGTGTGTCGTGTCAAAGTCATGTTGGACGATCTAGACTAACATGTTGGTGAAAGGGGAGAAAGAAGTTGGAAGGCTATGACGCCATGTATAAAGAGGAAGCTGGGGATCTGGTGGCTTGCGCCCAGAAATTTTTTGGATGATTCTGTAACTCTTATGCACTAAATTGTTTACAACAATTTTTGCCCAATTTTGGTTACTCGGAAGATTTTATTGATTATGAATAGGTCAATACATGTAAAGGCTTGCCAAAAATGTTGCTAAAGGCATATTTACAGACATTCTATGTCCTCCCAATAACAAAAATTAGGTATTTTTCACGCTTATAATGTAATAGTATACGTACTTCCACTTACCTTCTTACATCTGAATTTGTTGATGATGTCAGAATTCTTTGGGGTATGTGAAGTTGCGGGCATTTCCCCATTGTTCGGAAGGAAGGTGCAAACACCTTATGAAGAATATGGCGCGTGTCGTGCAAAAGTCCTGTATGACAATCTTGACTAACATCTTGGCGAAAGCGGAGAAAGATGTTGGAAGGCTATGATACCATGTATAAAGAGGAAGAGGAAACTGGGAGTCTGGTGGCTTGCTTCCAGAAAATGTTTGGGATCACAACCCTTTCGAACGTCTTAAAATGCCCTTCTGCAAAGTGGGATATAAATTGTTTCTTCATAGGTCTTTTCGCTGAGAAAGAAACGCTGATCTCCTTGCTTGTTTTTATTGAGGTTTGAGGATTAAGAACAGCATAGGAAAATGCTACACCAAAGTTATGCCAGCACGGCATTGGAAATAATGGCTCTAGCTATCTACATGCACGCCAAAGCTTCAAAGAGGCATCTGATACTAGTGCTTGTACCTTGTTCTCTATTGCTTTGTGTGAACTAGTTCTTATGAATTATGCAGCACAATTGGAAAATATGACATTATTTGGGGGCGATCTCCCCTCTCGCCTTCTCCCACATGTCTAAATCTAAATCTCATTTCCTTTGTAGAGAAACTTGTCATGATCGAAACCGCTTGACTTTGTCGTTCCGACTTGCTTCTGAGTCTTTTTTCATTCTAATTTCAATTCTGTTTGGTTGGTATTCCTTAATGTGAGACATTAGCCAGTAATCAGTGTGCTTTTCAGAAGCTTTAAGTATTTCTCTTATCATAGTAACACATTATGTGTTAGGTTCAAAGCCTTTTACAGGTACATAAGAGTCTACAAAGTCCAAGAAGTTCAACCTACCTCAGCCCAAAACTGGAGTGTTACTGAAGTACTATGAGCACTGTTCATTGCTTTTTCTTTACTAGTACCAGTGTTGCTCCATTTCTGATTGTTTGTGAACTGGCTATCTAGAATATTTTAAAAATGTTTTCTATATTTCCAGGTGTCTATTACAGACAACAGTTGCTTTGAAATATACTATTACCTTCTATCCCTTTAAATCCATAGTTTGACCACTCTTTGTTAATTTGGTCATATCATTAACACGGCCAGTTCTTAGTGGCCCATTCTTTTGTGGTCGTCCTGAGAGCCAGCTATACGTTGCCTGGTTTTAATGAAGCGTATTTTACTGGGTATGAGAATGAAAAAGGACTTAATTATAGCAGCCTCAAGTTGGATAATATTGATCTGAAATTTAGGTACTATTCACATAATAACGGATTCATTATCACTATGGATTCTTAACCCAATCCAATGTAAAATTTTTGTTGTTGCACCGAAATCGGAATCTATTCCCATCTCTGTTCACACAAATACACTTCTCTTCGTATTGCATTGATAATGCTATTGTATGAAAGAACTTTTCATAGCAACGACGACAGCTTGAGGAATGTTGGAATGTTGTGACTTCGAAAAACAATGCTGTCTGCATGTCAAGGAGAGCTTCCTGAATGATCATGCATCGGATTCATCCGTTCACAAGAGCACTAAAGCAATCCGATGCATTTAGTAATCCGGTGTTCCCATAGAGTTAATAGGACTAGAGCGCTGACTGTCTAATCCCATTGTATACAAAACAGTAGCCTGGCATGCAAATCCATAATGGCGCCCTGGTAAGGCAAAACGTTAGTGTACACTAAAAAGGAAATGAATCATATCTCCGCTGCTTATTTCACGGATATTATAATACATTATGGCTTTGGAGAGAGACTAAGAGTTTTTCATGCTTTTTTGGAGAAACTTTTGCGTTTATTAGCCGTGGACTTAACCGTGGTAGCTTAAATATCGAACATTGTTGCTACGCTGCTGCGGATACCTTACTAAGTTTCCTCAAATGCTAAAGGTATTTACGCTCTATACTTAAAGCAAACAGTAATGAAGGTTAATGGCTAAGATTCATTTAGTAGCAAATACTTTTCAAATTAAAGAGCTTTTCACAGTAGTAGCGAACTATGCCGTCTCAGGATTGAGTTTAAGGCCTGCAAGAGCTTCAAGTGTCTGTTTTATTTATCAGTCTATGTGCGATAGAAATAATAAAAAACGTAAAGACATCTTCTGTCAATATTGTGTATTATACAATAAATTTGGTTCGTGAGTATCTGTCTCCTAGAAGGTGTACTTCGTCTTCTAACGTGGTCAGTGGAAATTCTTCTGAGCCTGTGAGAATTGATTTTTGATACAATTCTGCAATACACTCTATCAATATTGTTACATGGCCATCTCGTAGGCTTGAAACAAGAATATAGCGTTCAATGGAGTGTTGTGCCAGTAAAAGAATGAAGATTCTTTGTTTCAAAGAGAGCTTTCACTAGAATTTGAATAGTAATGTAGAAGCTTAAATGCTGTGATGTTTATCAACTGGTTGATAGAGTGATGCAACAGGTTATGAACATTTAAGTTTCTTTTTTATGAATGTGAGATCAAGCCATTTGCGCACAGCAGATTATCACACTTCAAGATGGCATTTGAATCCAAAATAGCTTTCAAGTTATCATTAACACAAAATGAAGAATTTTTAGGAGAATGGATATTCTCTATAATGCAGTTTGCATTGTCTTAATACCTCTATCTCTTATTCTGGGACTATGCTCTAAAAATCCACATAAGCTGCCAAGGATTGGGAGTAGTACTTTAACTATTATATCTTTGAATCTTTCTATAAGCCATTTCCAGAGGCATTAAAGAAATGTGTATGTAAAAGCATACTCAAACGCAGACTTACTTCTAGACAGTAACCTTTCTGTGATATATATATATATATATATATATATATATATATATGTATGTATGTATATATATATATAAATATATATGTATGTATGTATATATAAATTTATATAAATTATTAACATGATTTTTTATATATATAGTTAATAACACATCTTTTGTTTGAAAGATTCTATTGTGTCAAAAGTGCTTTCAGGGCTTTGCAAAATTTGCTATTTTAATTGAGTACATTGGATAAATTGATGAATATCTTGATATGTTCAATTATTGGCTTAAACTGTCACTTCAGCACCCAGGACAATTGTTTACTAATGTTTACTATTCAGGCTAATGAGAAACAAACAGTTTGGGGGCAGCCACTCTCACTTTGTGAGTTGGCCTTCTAGCATGATGTCTTCAACTTGTATCCTAAAGTTAGGATATCCTTTTTCTGAATCTCATAAAGTTTTGCAGTACATTGCCACAGAGATGTGCCTAGATACTTTCCTTAAATTTTGGGGGCATCATGCCCTCCCATTTGCATATCACTGGATAGCCATTAATTTCAACTGCTTCAGTTATGTGATTTTGAAAATTGCAATATCCTCAAAAGCAGTACTTGCTAACGTGATCCAGGCAGTTCTCTAAATATATAGAAATCATATACCATATGATAGCCCACCTTCTATACGTTCTGAATATGCAAGAAAATTCCAGGATTTCCTTAGGGGAGGGATGTTACAACAGAAAAACAACTAGCCAAAGTCCTTGCATTAGCCTTGTATTTACATACCTTTGTCATCAAATAATCACTCAGTAATCCACAATATAACAGAACAATAAAGATCTATCAACTTATTTCCCTTCTACCTTGATTTTTTCAACCTTATATGAGTTAGGCACTAACTAGTGCAATGAGACAAAAATATGAATTTCAGCTGTTCCTGGTGTTTTCGGCTATTTATGTGTATATTAACACTTCTTTTTCTTCTTCTACGGCTTTATTCCCAGTCTCTGGGGTCACTGGTGCAGATAATTCTCCTCCACTCTCTCCTATCAAGCGCATCCTCCTCCCTCACTCCCAACCCTTTCAGATCGTCATCAATGCAGTCCTGCCATCTTCTCTTCGGTCTTCCTCTCTTCCTCTTCCCCGCTACCATTTGACTCATCCTCTTTCCCACATACGTTTCCTCTCTTCTCGTTATATGCCCCAGCCAGCGCATTCTCGTTTCTCTCAACTGGTGCCCCAATTCCACCACTCCTAATCTTCGTCTTACTTCCTCATTTCTGATTCTATCCAATCGAGTTTTTCCTATGGAGAATCGTAACATCTTCATCTCTGCCACTTCCATCTTTCTCTCCTGCGCCTTCGTCACTGCCACTGCTTCCATTCCATACAACATGGCTGGCCTCACCATTACTTTGTACAGCCTTCCCTTTATCTTATCCGGCACAGTCCTGTCACACATGATTCCTGTAACCTTCTTCCACGCTCTCCATCCTGCATGCACTCGCTTTACCACCTCTTTTTCTGCACCACCATCCGCCTGCACTGTTGATCCGAGATATTTAAACTCCTCAACCCGATTCAGTTCTTCTCCCTGCATCTTCACCGTTCCTGCTTCCTTCTGCATTTCCGGGCAGAGATACTCCGTTTTCTTCCTGCTAACTCTCATACCTCTGTCTTCCATCACTCCTCATACCTGTGTATATTAACACTATTATTTATTATTTATCTATTTATTATTAACACTTGTGCAATGCGAGCGTAGTTTCCGTGTGATTTTTGACTGACTATGCTACCATTTCTTATTTACATTGTTGACCCCTATCACGTGACGTAGCGAGCTCTCTAGTCCTATTATCTCGATGGGTGTACCCCACTTCCAACGCGTAGTGATTTGACTCTGGAAACAATGTCAGAGTGCATCGGATTCCATTGGAGTCGTGTGAAAAGCGTGTCTATGTGAAGCAAAAACTACTCTAGAGTATAGCAAATCGGGGATCATGAAAAACAGGCCCTTAGACCCAGTGCACGCAAGCCGAAGCAGTTTGGCTCCGATGGTTTATGGATCTGATCCAAAATTTTTTCTGTGTTTACATGGGAACGGTGCCAAAATAATTTTCATGCACACAAGAGTGGATCCAAGTGGATTCAATTAGGGATAAATACATAATGTACGCCAGCAAAGGGGCAGAAGGTTGCTTCACCGAAAATATGAATTTTTAGCAGCTACGTTTACAGACTTGGTATCAAAATGACTGCCAAGACCTGAAAAATCAAATAAGCATACTGCTTTTTGTATTGAACAAGAAGTTGAGATTGGACTGGAGACTTTCTAGGCGTATATTATACCATGCTTACATATTCAAGTCAATTCTCTAAGGAAGTAGCAGGGCTTAGAAAACATCAAAAGTACAGAACTTTTTTACCAACCATACAATGAAACAAAATCTCATTGAAATCTTTAGAAATTTTTCTAATCAACGAAGGTTCTGTTTTTGTGATTCACTATCAAAACTTTAGGAATGTTAAGGCTAGAATTCCTTGGCTACTCCACCATTCGGTCGGAAGCAATTCATCTTGACATCTGTCGCCTTTGTCTTGACGCGCAGCTTTGCAAAATTTGACAGAATGTAATTCCTTATCATTAGTAAATGGGGGTTACAATAAGATCCCGTGGGTTGGAGAATATAAAGAAGTTACTAAACGGGGGGACGTTTATTTGGCACCTGAAAGTAAAATGAAATAATTATTCCTGTAAAATATGTAACTGCTGTAAAAATGCTGAATAGTCACTGCATCTTTGCCGCACAACTAATGAGGTTAAACTAATAATTTAAGATGTATGCTAGTAATTTTGAATGCATTCCACGAAACCATGAACAAAGGCCTCATTTGAATACAAACTCAGACTCATTTCCTATCTGTGCTTTTCTGGATCAGTCTTTTTATCCATACTTCTTTGTTACCGATATTAGAGCCAAACTAGAGCAGAAAAATGAGAGCCCGTGTTCATAGGAGGCCTATCTGTACCAGTTTGGAATCAGAGTCATATAGATCTGCTCTTGTGTGCACAGGGTCCTTGATCCATAAAAATAGCAATTAAAAATGATTTAATAAATACGGTGGTATATCACAGTGGATTTAATTTGGGGTAGTTAAGTGGATTTTGAAATGGAATAAAATAAAGTGAAACATATAGTACTATTGCTCCTTTGATAGGAAAAGGATTAACTAATATTTTTCAAGAAGAAATATAAGTATGAAACATAATGGGGGAAGAGGTGGTCAGTGAGAACCTCAGATCATTTCAGTAACTTGGCTATCATTTTGGATGTAGCTAACACACTGCGCATCTTCAGAGCAATCTTTAAGAGTAATTGGGGATATCTTTTTAATGAAGTATGCAATAAATTGCTCCCTATTCTATTACTGAAACATCCTTTACCCTTCTGAAATCTCCAAACATAATATCTCCATAAGCTGAAATGATATGTTAGTTGTAGAATCAAAGGGCCTCTTTAGTGAAAAGCTTTTGTGTTTGAATTATATTCAGTGAGGAACTCTGATTTTGAATATATAAATGTATTTTTGATTCTCGGAGACCTATTATGTGACATTAAAAGTACATACAATTCTTTCTCGGTCATTTATGTATCGGATTTCAAACAAAACGGTATGCTCGTTAAGTAAGGAAGAAAGCAATTTGGATTTCTATAGTACTTGTGTCTTTATGGCTGTAGCATTGAGGAATTTCTGAGACAGAACTCGATGATACCTGCTCTCTAATCCTTTTCCCATTATTTTGCACGCGTACTTCTACATGTTTGTATGTGCATGCATGTGGTGAGTGCATATGGATATGTGCGCACACTTCTTTTCAGCTTTCCTCTATGTTTCCTAATTGCTTTACATCTTTTGCATCTCAAGCAATGTCACATTGTATTCCTCTGTATCCACCATCCCATATATCCTTTCCGAACGTATATCTGGATATCTTGAATGATGATAACATTATTCCCGCCTTTACCATAATGCAATAGTTCATTTTTTATAGCATAATTTTTAATGAAATCATATATCCTCATCATTCATAGTCTTCTGGAAACTTCTCTTATTGAAAGGCCGTATTTCTATGTCATTTCAATTATCAGTTTGCATTCATTAACAATATTGACCATGTTTAGTAACTTAGCACTACAATTGTATTTGTAAAACATCTTATCTGTCAATATTGAGAACCCTTGATGAACATTCTCTTGTTAAGAATGAAAAAGAGACTGAATTTTTAGCATAGTTCATTATTTTCAATTTTAGGCTACAAGGCTCAAATCGAATTCCGACCTGAGGAAGTAAATATCAAAACAATTGATGATCTTCTTTTGTCAGTCATTCCAAACCATTTAAGAAGATTTTTCAAATGTCGATGGGATCAACAGTATCCAAGCCAGAAATGGAAAAGTAATTCTGAAAGTGGAGAATTTCTTGTCAGTGAAATATCATATCAGTTCAAGACCACCACAGCCAATACGGAGATAGGAAAGCTGGGGACAGGACACGAGGATGATTGGGGAGTTGCTACAATAGGGAAGATACTGCTAGATTCTCACCTTCAGTTGGTTACAGATTTTGAAACAAAGGAAGGTATAGAAACCCTTATTGAAATAGAAAAATCGTTCTATAAAGACAAAAAAACAGTGGAGTGCTCATTTAACGACTTTAAGTATTTCGCTGGAAATATTAAAGTAGCTTCAAAGAAAGTATTTGATAAAAGCGCAGATGATGAGGTCAGTGGGATTTTGAAGAAGCATAAGGAAGAAATGAAAGCAGTTCAATTGGAAAAGAAAGTAGAAGGTAAACCTTGAATATCATTACATCTGCTTAACATTTCTGGGTATTGCTTGAAATCTCAGAAGAGGAAACGATTGCTTTCCTTCCTAATAACTACCTCTGAAAAAGATGAAACTGTCTTCTGAATGGATTAGGCCCCTAACAGTTATCCTTTTGTTCAAGAAAGCCCTCATTTAGTGCAAGTAAAAGTGAGGTTAATTCTTAAAAATGCTAAGTGACAGGTAATGTTACATCTTAAAATATGCGTACCTATGAAATGTTCCAACTTATAGCTAATGCTACAAATGCTTATAGCTAATTACTATTTATAGTACGTAGCACTGACATGTACTGGAAATAGATATTTCACTTTTCTTTGAGCATATTTCAATAGGTAGGTTAAAGATCCTTTCGCTTTTCGAATAGTGCAATTTTACATTTGTGGATGATTCTTATTCCCCATCAACTATTGGAGATATTAGTGGAGATTGTCAATTTAATGTTTAGGATATCCCAATAATAGCGTGGTATAATTTGTGATAAGTTGACATAAAGAGTTTCATTATTACATTCAAATGCCAAATAAATGGGTGGGGCCCTGATAAACAGGGGGGTTTGAAAAGTTTCTGCAGTTTCGAAAACCGGGGGATCAAGATAAACGGGGTGTCAGGATTTTGAACAGGCTCAACGTAACAATAGAGCAATAGAATGAAAAAAAACCTTGAAAATCTTTGAACTGAGGATTTGAACACTTGAAAAAAGCTATTGTGCCTTTAAAAGTGGACGTAAAATCTAGTAACAAAGAAGGAAAATAAAATTAGGATTATTATTAGTTAATCTCTGATTGCTACCCAGGTGGTCGAAATAAGGTCCAGAGGGTCAGGCAAATATCTAAAAATCAATAAGGGGAGGGACATTTATTTGGCACTCGAGGGTAACTGTAACTAATGTCTTTGAGTTGCATTTTAGAAGCCCTATAAATAGAATATAACCTGTATCAGTAATAGGTACAAAAAATTTTGCCTTATTGATGTAGCAATGGTGTCTAACAACAGCTTTATGATAGTAGCAATCTCGTTTCTTTCTAGATCCTGAGGAATACTTTGAGTTAACTGTTAAAGAAGTAAATTTTGTCAAGATTACCAAAATAGTGTTGGATGTTCTCCCAAAATATTTAAGAAAATGCTTCATTCAGCATTGGAATAAGAAGTATTCTGCCAATCAATGGAAAAGTGATGAAGCAAGTGGTCAATTTCTGATCAACGAAATACGAAAGAAAAAGAAAAAGACAACGAAAGATGTTTCGGAAAGATTATCAGAGGGAAATGAAGAGAAATGGGATACAACTACATTGGTCTATGTCATGCTATTCTCTGACCTAGACTTAGTCCCCAAGTGCCGAGCCAAAGAAGAACGGGTTCCTCCATTGTTTATCAGTGAAGAGATTGACATCATAAGGGATAAAAGAAACAAAGCCTTTGCCCACGCAGAAACTATGGTATGCTCATCAGATGAATTTAGAGCTACAATAGAGGAGCTCAAGAGCGTGGCAAGGAGCATATTTGGCAAAGATGCTGAAAATGAAATCGATAGTATAGCAAAGTCTCAAATGAGAATGCAGATGTCAAGCGCAAACGTGGAGCAGCTGGAAGAGGCAATTAGTATCCATAAAAAGTTAGAGGAAGCATTGAAAGGTGATGTCTCAAATTCATCTTATGTGAACATTGTTATTTTGATAATTGTTGTTAGCTTGATATCCATTTGCATAATTGTATAAAATAAGAAAAATAATCTTCTTCTCCATTCATATTCATATATGCATTATTTAACATTGGTATTTTGATTCTATTATTTTTATGCTATTCAAGACCAATTTACATAGATAAATATCCTAAAAAATTAAGCATTAATTACAATAATTAAATGCAAAAGAAAACAGAAAGAAGAGAAAGACTAGTACAATGCATGAAATAATAAAAAACTGGCATATTCTGCATCTCCACTGATCACATGCCCAGCATTATATTTTTTACACAGTGGGCAAGTGTTGGTTCTTGCTTAATGTTATCATCTAGAATGATCAATAGAAAACTTCCCCTAAATGATTCCGAATCTATTCCATATGATGTTGTCTTTGCCATTAGAAGGTTGGAAAGGCTTTTGTTTTTTCTTGGGTCATACTTCACACATTTTGTTTCATGAAATGCCGAAACAATTGATGGATTCATGTTGTGCAATGACTTGCACATTTCAGTCATCAAGTTTCGTAAAGTTTCTGAGTGAATGGTATAGCTGTTGCTACGCTGTAGAAGCAATTCGAAAGATGAATCATAATTATTTTAAGGGATCCTTAGCAAATTTTTATGTGCATGATCTTGTGTCGTATTTGCACTATTATTTCAGAATAGCCAAATCAAAGGCAATATTTGAAGTATGTACAATGGAATCCTTCATGCTGCAGTTCTGTGTGTGTTAGTGGTCGGCAAGAGTGCCCATATTACCAAAATGACTTGAATTTATTGGGTAAATCACGCAATAATACAAAATATCGATCTCTAATGCTTGGAGTGGATAATGGGGTATGATCAAAGGAAAATGCCAAAACATAAAAAATGTGTGCTACCACACAGCTTTGCCCACCCACAAGAGAAAATATCTGTGGAATATATTGTTCTGTTGGATATGAGAAAGCTATTGAAAAACTTGGAAGAAAATCATTTGTAGAGAATAGACTGCATGTCATTGAAGCTTGATAGGAATCTACAAATAAATCTTTTCATCCAATTATGCTAATGTAATGCATAGGATTCTTAAATAAGGCCGGTTTAGGGGTTCTGAAGAACAGAAGAACACGCAAAATCTATCATGGGAATAATGGAAAATAGCAAAAAGCAGCAAAGGGACTTTAGGTATCTCCAGGGAGTATTATTTACATTGGCATGTTGACTGGAATTTTGTATAATGACTTCAGAAGTCTTCACAATTCCAGGAAAATTTATTTATTTAATTTATCATTTTTATTTAATTTATTAATTTATTTAATTACTTTTTAATGTAGTATGGATTTCATGGTCTGCCCTTCCCATTATTTTGGTATAGAGATTTAGCTTTTTGCATCTTATTAGCTCTACTAGCCTTACCATTGCTTTTCATTACGCTTTTGTCCCATATATGTTTGCGCACCATTCTATTGAACCAGGAATACAATAATTTACTAGCAGTTAAGTCGGTGTAGCTACCAAAAAGTGTCGTCATTATAGATCATTGCTACTTAATGCCTTCCCAAACTTTTAAGATATGGAGATTTAAAAGTAGACTATCAGTTTGAAGAGCAAGGCTGTGAAACTCAAGGAACAAGGAGATGTTCTGAAGAGAAAAGAAGACAAGGAGAAATTTAACTGGAAACAAGGGAAGATTTACACTCCTAATTGTATTCAACACCTTCATAATATTTAACTTTTATAGTCTCTTAATTACGTTGATTGTGCTCCTCTTATGCTTCAAATGCAACATTAAAGCTGTGCAATTCAACTGTTGCCACCAAAGCACATTAGGAAAATCAGGAAGTATAAGAAGTTTTCTGTTAAGCCAAGGAATATCAGAGAAAAAGTAAGATTTTCCAAAAGTGAAGGAAGCAAGGACAGCTTACAACTTAGTATTGTTTTATTTCAGATCCTCCCTCATATTCAATCATGTTTATTTCAGATCGCCCCTCTGTATATGTGATGTGGTTCCGTAGAGTCAGCACAAAGCACAGCTCTGTTTATTATGAAATCAAGGACACGAATGGCTAAAAATAGATTCAAGGTTATTTGATACCCCACATTGGTCGAAAGAAATGAAAAAGGTTTAAGTGAAGGGCATGAGAATACCTGGCAAAATTAGCGGGAATGAGTAGGATTCAATGAAAATATCAAGGGAAAGCCAGAGAATTGTTTCCTGAAATTCTATGGACCTGCCTTGTGGATTGCACCAGGATACTATGGTCTAGCTAGAAATTGGGAAAGCGCTGGTGCAGTTCTTCAAAAGTAACAAACCTCCATGCTGGCTAGGTTGGTAAATGGTTCCCCATCAGCAATGAACAGCCAACTAATAAACTTTCAGCAAAAAAGTACTTTAGTAAAAGAGCGTCATTAATCAGGTGTTCCCAGCCATAGTTTTGGAACCACACAGCCCCTGGGTAATAATGAAATATTTATTATTGTCTAAAATTCCGTAAAATACAGTTTTTAGAACTTAATAGTGATAAATCCATTAGTTAAAGTTTCCAGTGTTTAGAAAACGGTAACATCAGAAATCGTAGTGAAAATTGTCTGCCAAATAGGTAAGATCAGAAATCTTATCTTATACAATATAAGCAAGAAGTATTGCTTAAGTATAAAGTTGGGAAGTTACATTGAAGGCAGAGAGAGTTGAGAAGCGTAACTGGAAATGGATCGCAAGAGTTACGGATTGTTATAACTTAATGCTAAAGCTCTCCCTGTGGATCAGAAATCTTTCATGCACCGATTTATATTCTTTAGGTCCTAGCATGACTCCTTTTCAAATGCAATTGCATTGCCTGTGATTTGTAATTTTTGTAGTCTTTGCAAACATAGGTCAGTTATGCAATAGTGCATCTTCTGCTGACTCAAACTTGAGCTTAATGGTCTGGAAAGTGCTTAATTTATGATGATTGCTAGAATATCTCCAGATTGAAAGTGAATGTAAATTTCCAAGGATCAATGAGATGAAATGGTAACATTTTAAAATAATTTGAATAGCCGATTACTAGAATATCCCAACAATTAGATTGGAGCTATTATATGTCTTTGAAATATTTTCAGCTAGAGCGTAGACAAAGCAATAAGCCAAAACAATTAACTGTTTATACATTAACGGTATATAAACATGTGAAATGTGGAACTTGATTCTATCATTGCTTTTGTATGCCCAAAATAAAACTGGTGTCTAGAAGGTTTGAATAATAAACTCTGATACAACAAATAGTAGATCATGGATATACTTGGGATGATAGGTCAAACATACCTCAGACTGATTGGAGATGTTGATTAGTTACACCTCTGCTGTACTGTCTCTAGATATAACCTGTGAAGAAGATTTATGTGTCTACCTGTTCTTCTTTAGCTGCATGATTGCTTTCAAATAGCAAATGTCTAAATTTTACAAAAGTTTGTCATATATTGTTATCAACAGTTAGTTATGCGATCAAGACAGGACCAGTGTAAAATGACATGGTGCAAGAGTTGACTGAACTCTTTTTACACTGAATAATGAATAGTACACCCTGTTTACATGAGTGCTTTAAATTTGACTATACATGTGCGGAGCACCAATCAGTGGTGCGGAGGCGCTGAAGGGGAGAATTGTTCATTGTCTTTGTGTGAAGCATTTGATCATAGTTAATGATATGACAATATCTGAAGTAAAGTGAGGCCCGTTAGTGGCGGCGCTACAGGGGAACTGGGGGGATATGTCCCTCCACTTCTCTCCAACAGCAATTTTCTGGTTCGTCCAAATTCGAGTGTGAGGGATCTCTATCAACATTGTATAAGGGTGTGGCAGCCAAGAGGCGTGGTAAATTAGGGTGTGGGCTGCTAGAGTCTCCCCAGTTCGTGGTAGCTGGCCTGTCCGTGGCCCATCAATGACATGCTACTTAATGCCTGATCCATCTGGTCATTGGAGTATATAAATAATAGGGTATAGCAAGATGGCGGTTTCAAGTTCGAAAAGAACCTCTCAAGACAATGAATCCTATGAGGATCTCGTTCCCAGGGTGGGATCAATGATGCCTACAGCGGCTTTCTCCGGCGTGAACTCAATTGCTGCCTTGGCATGCTGGCACAAAGCAAAGAAGAAACTGTGCTATGGCATAACATGCTTTCAGTGTAGCTAATTTTTTCTGACCAAAATCACTTCTCTTCCTTTCCTACACCTTAAATGACTTAGGGTGGAAAACAAGCGAGACATGTTTAAAGGGAAGTGCAAGCAGCTCTATACATTGCCACTAATATAAGTCTACCAGTAACTTATATAGCTTTTATTTAAATGATATGCTTAAACTCCTGCTTCTTTGTTTCCCAATTAAGCAGACAAAATAAAGAATTTCCAGAATATTGTACTCTCGTAAAATATCCAAACTCTAGTGGCACTGACACATATCACAAGTTTAAAATTTACAAATAACTTCTCATACTCTTCATGGTCGCTATCACTAACTCTTTCCGTATTTTAATAGTAAAACTCAGGGTATACCATTAGATTAAATTATAGTTCAGAAAAGGCTTAAAACTTTTCTTGCATTGTCAGCTGTCCGGTTTTAGTCCACCATTTTCTATAGAATGTCATTGCTCTCTTGGTAATGCCATATACTGCAGCAGATATGCGCTGGTACACCTAATTATAATTAGTGAATTGAGTAAGCCATCCACTCTTGCCTAAAGTAAGCTTGGCAAGCATTTGTCTTCATTGTCCTGAATTTTGAATAGCTGTAGTTAGCTTGATTCGTTAAAAGTATAGTTAATAAGAATAACACAGCAGTTCCACCAAAGTTGTACCCCTTACTTTCCAGTAAAATGGAATTTGCCTCCGTGCCAACTGCTAATCTTGTGTTTATTTTATTTTATGTTGTTTAAATCATAGTGTGTGTTTGTATTTTTGTCCTTATTAATTTTACAGATATTTATATTATGAAAATTCACCAATTGTCCTGTTAAGTTTGGTTGGCAGCTTCATTTAGACTGATTTTATATTGGCGATGGCGAGGAGATTTTATTATGATAATGCCGGTTCAAACTACTCGATGGAGAGCAGCAGTGGATCTTTCATGCATGTTTTAAATGCAAAATGGTTAGCTTCCTAGGGCTTTGTGTGATTCTCTTTCAGAGTCTTAAATCATATTGGTAGTTATATCGTTTCATCACAGTCGTTTTTATTATTCTGCAAATTATATTGGCTATTAATTTTTTTGCATCTCGGATTTTGCACCAACTTAAAAAAACAGTTATTAAAGTGCCGACGGTATATAAAAATGTACTTGTTACTTAGATTGTGAAGTAGGATGGCAAATACTCTCCTCATCCATTTTTGCTCTCAAATTCTACACAGAATATGAGATTTTTCTCTCCCTTATCTCTTTAATACCTATTCAATGGCGTGCAATATCAGTGAACTATTTTGTCTTTAGATGCAACTATACAGCCCATAATAGATGTAACTTCTGCAGCTGTATTTGGAGACCATAACACAATAAATATTATTCATAGTCATAAAGAGACAGGTAAATTTTATATATCTATTGTTTTGGTTGAAGTGCAAGTATCAGGAAAAAGCATGTAGAAGTCAAAAATGCAATGAAGTTTAGAGAAATAATGTATTGTATCTTTGCGAATAAGGACTATTGAATTTCGTGGTGCTACATCAGAAGTAGAGAAATATAGTGCTCATTAATGTAATACATAGGACATTTTGAAGCAATGCAACTATCAATATCATACAAAATTCTTGTAAATGCTCTATTATGAGGGTAAAACACAGCTCATAAGTTGTTACTTAGATTCTTCTTTTCTAGAACGTACCATTGACGAAGTTAGTGGTGAGTCGAAATGTTTCTACCTCTAATAGGTTATTTTGTTCCATAACTTTAGTAGAATTTCACAATTTGATCACTTTCTCTAAGTATTATTGTCTTAGTAATGTATTCTTAGAGCAGCAGTTATGTAAGTTACTTATGCAATATAATTTCAAGAATCTTTCCAAGAGTAAATAGTAAGACACAAGCAATATGGTACATTATGGGAGGGGGACGAAAATAGATGGCAGCATCAAAGTAATAGGTCATATATGCAGAGTCAGCCCATGGACAAATATACCAGCCTTAAAGATCCTGCATTTCTAGGTTCAGAAAAAATTCTAAAATATTGTTAAGCCATTTAGAAGTTATAGTGATTCATCACCAAAGAATGGTGTCTTTCCTCAAATTTAGAAACTGCAATGCTTTCCAAACTAGTTGTAAGGTTTGTTAAGGTTTAGCATTTTTCCCTCCCTTGTCTCCTTCTCCTAAAAAATTTGTAGTTTCTGCATGGCTTTTAAAAAATCACTTCCAGGTTGTTGACAATATACCGCAGCAATTTCATACCTCTATGATGCAAAATTCTTGATTGAGGGGGCTATTCACTGCGCTCAATACTTATGTAATTAAAAGGAGTTATGAAGGAGAAATACTGCTACTTCCCTTTGGAAGTGATTGTCTGAAGAGAGTAAATTTAATTTAATGATATCTCAAAATTGGTTTAGTATTAATCAACCCAATTAAAATCCATGGTGATGAACTTCAATTTAACATCAAAATCTATGCGTCATGCACATTTGACGTTGCAATTTGGGATATAATGGGATGAATCTACCACTGGTCTATAGTTTATTCGATTCACCCAGCTCATGTATGTAAATAATGTTCCTTTTATTTTTACTTGCTATATTTTTCATAAGGAAGGAAAACCATTTAGGACCATTTTTTCATTAAAAACTAGTAAGAATAAGGAGAAACATAAAAAGTATAGGTGCTAGTCTATTGCAATCATTATTAAACTCTTTCGATAGCCTGTGTAGAGTTTAGCCGTCTAGGTTCTGAACATCAATTGATTGTATGAATCTATGCGAAAAAGTATGGAACAAATTAAAGCACCTATTGATTCTAAATAAAACAGTGCTATTAAAGAATAAACAGACTGAATTGATGCAAGCTGGGTGGCACCACCTTCATTGTCGTTATCAGATAATGAATCAATGTAAGGATATTCTTAGCTATCAAAGGTGCCTGCAACTGCTTGCTATTAAGAGATGGCACATTTTTCATGTCGTAGAAGCACGGCCTAGCTGCATTTCATTTGCAGTTCTTGATAGGCTACCTAAACACCAGATAGCTAACTGAACGTCTTCAGAAATTCCAACTAGGTCCTTATACATATACTCAGGCTAAAAGATTTCTATGATTTCCACTTCCATTCCTCTCAGTGTTCTGCATGCTGATCATTCCCAAATGCCCCGAAAAGAGATTTTGTATCATAGTAAATTCAGTGATGTTACAAAGAAAGCCATTCTAATCATTTTACTTTACGTGTGTAGCATACTGAGAGAATTTGTTGTGAATGTCTAAGACTACCATCTGTAGCTAAGAAGGTAGATTATCACATCCTCTTCTTTTACAAAGTCCACTCGTGCGGCTGTAGCTGAGAAACCGATTTTTTAGCTCAATTGATCCAGTTTAGAGCGAGCACTGGTTTGTTGTAGACAGGCCATAGTCTACAAGATGATTTTTTTCAGCAGAATAGAATTGAAGTAAAATTAGATTTTAGCCTCAATCTCTGGGATCTCAATTGTTCAATCCCCACCATTCTCCATCTTCATTAGCTGTAAATGACATCACAGTTTGCTTAATGATTCTATTCCTGCTTGGATTCATGGTTGCATAAATAAAGTTTGAGGCAACTGTCTCTTCGCCAATTCAGTAAGGCATGATCAATTAATTTTAAAGGAAGGCTCAGTACCTATGAAACTTGTTTGGCATATTATATGAGAATATGAGCTACCAGAATATGACCTCTCTTGCCATCTGGAAGATATATTATACCAATGTTGTAGGTTATAGCCTCTCATTTAAGTTGCACCAATATTTATCCTACAGTTTTGAAGATTCTCTGTATGGTCTGCATTTGCACACAAAAATGCAGAGTCTAGCTAGATTGACACACTTACTACTAGAGACATAGCTTAGCACGCACTTTTCTAATCCTTTGAATTTCTTGGGAAAGGACTTTCCTTGCTGTTTGCTAATTTCTGTATCCAGCAATAGTCAATGCACATACCTTTGAGGTTTCATAAAATTTCTATGGAGGAGATAAGACTACTTTTTGCACCCAAATTCTGCTGCTTACTTAATACGAACTATGAAGAAGACGTTTTACTACTATCATAGCAAGTGCTTATAGCCTCCCAACTGCTTTTGGCAATGATTGTAGCTGCAGTAGCACTAGCTATGAAAAGTAGTATAAAATCACATAAAACTCTTTCAGCCTATGTTTGCAGGGTCGGTTTTATGAAGGATTTTTGAAGAAAGCTTCATGTTTCGAAGTTTTTCGTATCTCAAATCACAACAGATAATGTCGCAAAATCAATCTGCATTTCAAAAGTTACACAATGGAATAATGTCTCTATTAGATGTTGTACACCTGAATCTGAATATATGGATAATGGAAACGTCAATCTAAGTGCATCCTTAATCCTGAGGTCAGTATTAAAAGTGGCAGGTCACTCAGTTCTACTTTACACATTAAGTCTGCTCGGAATAAATGGCATTGGGCACAAATGGTTCACATCATATCTGAAATTGCCATTTCAACAAGGAACACTTAACAATAAATAGTTTTTCATGATGTATCCTTAGGGCAGGCATGTCCAAAGTCCGGCCCACGGGCAAAATCCGGCCCTCAGTCAAATTTTATCCGGCCCGCAGCCTAGTCATGAAGTATATAACGCTCGTATACTGTTATTTGGCTAGCAGTATTAACATTCTTCATTTACCCACTAGAGACCAACAGCACTTTACACAAC
>OLMO02000324.1:2115776-2128501 GCA_900291935.2 Cassiopea xamachana
AATTCTCACGTAAGAGCACAATTACTTCTGTTTAAGAAAAAAGGTTAAGTGAATATTCAAGTGCATGTGATATGCTTGTTTCAAATATACCAAAAACATTCTTAAGATGTTGAAATTGAAACAAAAAAAGCAAATGTGAAACACAAAATGGCTTCCAAAAATTTTCTTAAATTATCGTTCCTGTATGTAAAAAAGGTTGGCCCCCACCATGTTTACAATAGGGAGTTTGTTTCAGAGTTTGGAAAAGGCTTTATTAGTGAGTTATATGCTGCCAATATCAACAAGGATTAAAGAAGAAAGAAATGTAAAATATAACGTATGCATATGTCTTCTTAAAGCTTTTAGGGAAAGGGCGTTACTTATTATTTAGTTGATTGATTACAACACTTGGCAAAACGATTCGAGAAGGATTGTTGACATTGCCATCTACCTTCCTTGGAGCTAGGAGATCAGTGTGTTGACATACTCCGGTCTCTTTTACAGGATTGGAAAAGAAGTTGTAGTATGCGAATTAAATGTACTCTCACCTGGATATTATGAAGCATGCTGGGTTATTCCATTGAAATTATCACCAAATGCATGCATCAAAAATCTTCAGAGGAATTCCATTTTTGGCACTGGAATAAATTCTTTTCAATAGGAGGGAAATCTTAAAGAACACCTTTTATCTACTTCTTTTCTATAGTAACATCTCTAGCTCTTCAGAGCAAATTTTTTTTTCTGCACGAGGAACTCTAACCAGAATTACATTCAGTCGTACAGTTAAGTATATGAATAATATGCTCGATTGTTTTCTAAATCCCATTGCTTTCTATGTATAAAAGCAGTCGCTTATTCATGTGGCAACTTTATGTGATGACTGCATCACTTGGTGTCAAAGTGCAGTGCCTCTATTTATCATAAAAATTTTCAAATCAATTCTAGATTCAGTGCTTTAGGTAGACCTTCCTGGCAATGTAACATTTTCAATGGTTTCCAGAAATTCTCTTCATCCGTCTTCTCACTATTTCTAAAAATTGCCTGAACATTCTCTAATACATGAGCTCAGAGTTTGCAATATGTGCTGATTCGCCCATGTGCTCATATTTTGGGAAGAAAGCAAACCAGATAGGTGCATGCCAACTATATGCTCTTGATCAAAAGATTTCAGTTTCTCAACTGATGGACAGTTCTTGCAAAAAGAAGGTTGATCCATGGAAGGTACAAAAAAGATGGCGTACTTGTGCAGGGATAGGCTGCCAAAACAACAATTGTAATCTAGAAGCTTGGCAAGAGGGTGACTATTGTCTGTATACACAATGTGAATAGAAAATCAGAGCTTTGCATTTGCGAGTTATTTTCGTATTTATAAGTTATAGATGCTTTCACATTTAAATATATGAAAATGCGGCAACATTTTTAGACATTCTTAAAAGCGTTATTCATCCGACACTCATCAGAGTATGAAACTTCGAATAGTGGCCGAAAGGTTAACAGAAATATATAGCCAGATGCGGTTACTTGTGATATGATATGTCCAACTGGCCCCCAGAGTGGCCAATTAGGGACATATTAACCATTGTTTACTTGAAGAGTCCCGGTGAGAAAAAGAACTCTTTTTCCTACACAAGACTGGGTTTTGAGTCTTAATGTAAACAGATTCCAAAACACTTAAATGAAAAGATGATGTTGCTTGCCCAATGATCCGCAAACTTGCACGACAATGCGGGCAAGAACGAGCAGAACTTGCAAAAACGTCGTCTCTTAGAGTGAGCAAGCCAAAGCATCCTGGCCCATGATATTTATGATAGGGTTCGACCCACAGGCTCACAGTGACCAACAATGTATGGCTTGCCCAAAATATGTAGAGAAAACATCCCACCTAGGCCAATTTTCAGGACTAATACAACCTCACCTCCACGTGGTAGTCCCTGGGAAACGGGCTACACTGGTAGCGTAGGCTAACAAGGCTGTGGATAGCAATGGCCTGTGCTGTAATTCATGGCCCGACAAACCAATGAGTCAAGAAGCTAAGTGATTCAAGTTATGATCACTGAAGGCAACCTATTACCTTCGTAGATAATGAATCACCCACCAACTCTGCAGTACTCTTCTCAATTGCAGAGATTAAACTGAAACCAAGATAGCGTCCTCTGCTGAACACCATAATGCTCTAATCGTTTGCAGAGTAGATCACACCAACAGTATCAAATGCCTTTGTGAGATTAATAAACAATGAACGTATCATTTGGCTATTGTCTGATCCATTATGCCAGTTATCAGTGATTTTAAGTAGACATGTCGACGTAGAATGGTGTTTACGAAATCCTGATTGACCAGGGTATAATAGATCATTCTCACTTAGATACTGGAATATTTCGTTAAACACAATCTTCTTAGATAATCTTGAAAATACAGCGATGATTGAGATTGGACAGTAACGTGATTTTTCGGCTTTATCTCCTTCCCTAAAGTGCATATGCATCGCAAGTTTTAAATATCTTTTTCGGCTAATGTTAAAAATGTGGACCATCCTATGCACGATGATAGCATTTTTGTACTCTTGATGATGATGAGCGTACATAAATGCGTGTTTGTTTAGAGTCAGTACGCTTGAAGTTTTGTTATTAATATAATGCCAGTTTGCTATGTAGACCTACATCAACGAGCATGGAAGGAGTGCAGACACCAAATCATGTTTTTTGTTATGGCTTTGCAAAAATGGCAGCAAGTTTGAGCGAATTATCTAGTAATGATGAAAGATCTTTGTATCAACTTATAAATGATGATGATGACAGTGTAGTAAATCAACAACTAGGTATACCTGCATGCAAACAAAGCCACTATCAGATGATATGGTCAATAATCAATGTTATAATGGAAGTGAAGGAACTGTATTTATGATATAAGTGGAGTTTGAGAGGCAGATAAAATGCTTAGGAATTGTAAAGTGCAGAGTCCATATTTTAATGTAGCTCATGATATGTCAAATTGCACAAATAGAAAAATCTTCTTAGGCCCAAATGCAAAGTTAAGAGTCATTGGCTTAAAGCTATATGCCAGGAACTTCTTGGACACAAAACAGATCGCTATATATCTTCATAATCAATCTTTTTCTCAGAGGTAAAGAGCTTTCTTAACTGTGGAATCTTACTTCCTGTGAAGTGCCTATTGTGTTAGACTTATCTCTAAGTATTAGTATATCATTAAGTCTCCTAATACATATGAACAGTATCATCTAGGTAAGATAAATGTTACTTTCCTATGAAGAGAAATTGGTTTGTATGTACCAGTACGTTATTTAGTAATTGACAACCGCTTTTGTTTTCCATTAAGTGTTAGAAAGCAGGTAACTGATATAGTTTTAGAGGATATATTGTTGGAATGCAGTCGTAGAATGCAACCAGGTACTTAAACTATGTGCTATTATCTTGCAATAAGTGCTGTTAAGGCTCACATCTTAATACCAGGGCTAATATTAGTGTTGCGAGGATGTAGATAGTATTGTACTTCAGTGGCAGTTAGAACCTTACCTTTCCTTGAACATAGCTGCAAGAAGTCATTGTGTCTTATGATACCTGAATAAAGTTCGATGTGAGATAATGTCCATAAATGGCATTTTATCGGACTACTATCTCCAGGTAAAAGATAGATTCTTCAAACTTCATTAGAAACTTAGCTTCATTTGTTCAATGCCAATTATCATCGAATTTGCCCTGATTAATTTAGAGTAACTCATTAGAATCTTAAACTTATGTCAACACATCAAAAGTTGACTCTGAAACTTTCTAAAACAGTTGCAACCAAACTAGCTCCAGAATCTATGTTGCCAGGTTCTGATAATTTTTCTAGCTTTGTAATTTTTATCCAAAACCAAACATCTACCAAACTCTAACATCTGCCACAAATGTACCATGCAGCTGGAGGTATTGTAACAGAAGGCAGAATCTGACACAGGTAATAGGTACCTAGCACTTAATTGAGACATTTTGCAATCATGTTAGCACGTAAAAGGAATTTTACCTACAAAAGTACAGACCAATTGCAAAGCACATACCCAAGACGAAACAACCTAGTTAAGAAAATGACAAATAAGGCTTTGTGTCCACTCAGCTAAAAATGTCGTAAATAGATTCCACAAGCAAAACCTAGATTGAAGTAGATAGTTGATAGGAAAAGAAAAGATTCAAGTTTGAAGATATAAGGAGATACCACAAGGGCAGGAAAAGAACTAGGAAACTTCCATATCCTAAGTGACTTACAGACAAGTTAGTTCTAAAAGACCATTTCTTAGCAACTGAATTGTACATTCTCAGTTTAGTCAAATAGGCTTATCCAAAGTCTTGGTCAGAATAAGTATTACTTAAACATTTTGAAAAGCTTGCAGAAATATTTTGCAAAGGCTTTTACCTTCAGCTCAATAGTTCTGTGAGGGCAAAATCAAGCCAGAATTAATTCGGGGGTTTGCCATTTCTGTGTCCTAAATGTGTCCCTTTGACAATTAAATATGAAGCCATTTCTCTGCCAGCAACATATTTGCTGAATATCAGTATTTGCCTACAGTATTTGTAGAAGGGAAACAGTCAACAACATAATAATTGTTGAGCTGATTTCAGAGATTTCTTGCAAAATGTTTATGCTGCATCTATTTCCTTGTGGTTCTATGTGGTGCCATCCCAACCAAAGGTGATCTATTTCCTGCTCTACTTCCAAGTGCCTATGTTGATACTTTCGCACTTGATTCTCTTGCCTGTAATTCAGCAATTTCTACAAGTGATGTTCTGTTGGTGCGTTCTGATTCCACAGAAGGTACATAAATGATGTATCTACATTCGATTTAATCTTGTAATGCAAGTTGCGAAAATGGACTTTGATTCTTGATAAAGTAGCAATCGTACAGCATGCAAGTTTTTACTAGTCAACTGTCACCTAAGGATGCCTTTGCATAAAATTGATAGCTGTATTTAGTCCTAGGTATGCCGTCAAAACTCATTTTTTGATTTTGATCTTGAAATGCCAAAATAGGAAAGTTTTAAGGCTTATAACCTTTTTCAAATTTGTTGTGATCACATGGTTTACAGTATAATGATCACCGTAGAAAGCTGCACTACATAATATGAAACATATATATCAAAATTTTGATTGCATATGCACTTTAAAAATTGGTGAGATGCAAACATTTCTCCACGAGCTAGGAGAATGATTAGCTTTGAGAGAAGTGTTAAACATCAAAGCTAGCGATCTTTCAACAAAAGGGGTTGCAAGCTTTAAAAATTAGCGAGATATTTTATCACTTCCAGAGCCCTTTGATATTTTTATTTTAACCATAGCTTCTATCAGACCTTATACCCCTGTTACCTAAAATTTGAAGTGCTTATTACAGGAGTTAAGATTGTATTTTCCTGCGACTATTGGAGTTAATATAGCTTGCTTCAATCTCTCTTGCTAGGTACTTACCTGCCAAACAGAAATATACATTCATAGTATTAGGTACATCTTGCTTATTAGCAATATCCCAACCAGATTCTTTAATGTATCAATGTTTGCACATTTGAATCGTCTGTTAATAGCCTGGTTAATTGTCTGCATTGATTCTTTCATATATTAACCTAGAGATTGTGGATATGCTTAGACTTATTATCAGAAGGCAGTTCAGGGATGCTTTTATTGAGACCATAGTTTGTATCTCCAAGAAGAATAGTATCCTTCCCTTCTTTATTGAGACATGAAAGAGCCCACAGGTCCTCAAGCTGCTATCAGGTGGTATTTACCACAAAATGATAAAATGAGATCCACTAGCTGAGTCGTTTATGCTGTATTGCAAGTGAAAAAGACATCGTATAAGTGGGGGATGATAGATTTTGCCCCATCAGGCTTCGATAGTATATTGTTATGAGTTACATATGACGTTTTTACAAACCCTTGCAGTGTATACCTTCATTGAAATGAAGAGAGTACACATCCTTGACAAATCCTTAAACTTGAAATTTAATACCTATGTCTTCATCAATGATAGGATATCCCCATTACTCAATTTGCATCACAAGGAAGTTAAAATTGCAGCGCATGTAATGCAAGTTTCTAATTTAATAGAATACCTGTCTTCTGTCTAAATATTTTGAATCAGTTTTCAATATGAACAAGTTTTGGATTGCAGGTTAAAGGGGCTTCGTGAGTACTATATATTCCATCATTTTTTCAGTGTGTCCCTCTAACTAGGTTTCTCACTGATTGAATTAAACAGAAGCAATATTCATTATATATGACATTCAATTGAAGTAGCACTATGCATCTTTCAGGTGACTTAAAGTCAGCATACAAGAAAAATTATCAAACACATCAAATTCATGCTGTAACTAAAATGAAAACAATTGAGTTAAGAGAGGAAAAAATATCTAACTTTGCTGTAACCCTGAAGATAAGCCATACCTTGCCACCAGCTGGCACCTACAAAGCTGAAACAAGACAATTCTTGGAGAATCTCATTGGTACTACAAGCAATGATGTTGACTTGTCTAATTTGTTGGATGAGAATAACCGGGTAACATTTGTGGGCGGTGTAGCAGGTATTGGAAAATCTGTTTTTGCAAAACAATTGGCTTATAAGTGGGCAAATCATGATGTTTACAGAAATTTCAAATTATTGATTATGTTTGAATGTAGAAAAATAAATAAATTCAAGGCAAAGGAAGGATCTGGTCTCAAAGAGCACAAACTGATTGATGAATACATAAAGACAAAGCTAAATTGCTCTTATGGATATGGTGAGAAGATTTTGTTTGTGATTGATGGACTTGATGAGCTGTATGACATAAAGACAGATGATTCCATAATTTGGGGACTCCTTGAGTACGACAATGCAAAATATAGAGAGTCAAGGTTTATAATTACTGGAAGACCACGTGTTGAATCTTACCTAAATAAATATGGCGAGAGTGTGGGAGGTATAAGAAGAGTTGAGATTCAAGGACTCAATGACAAGCAAGTTAAAGAATATGTTAAGAAGATTGCACGCCCTAAAACAAATGATTATGCTAGCATATGCCAGGAGATTGAATCCTCCAAACGTTGCCTACGTATTTTGCATGTACCACAATTTTTGAACACATTCTGTTGTGTTGTAATTTTCACAGAAGGACAAAGAGTTTGTTGCACTGCAGAGCTCTATAGTTGGACTGTATACTTATTGCTAAGACAGCATGCCAACAGTCAGGGATGTTGTACCGAAAATGCTGAACAGATATTCAATAAGTATGCACAAGAGTTAAAGGCCCTGGCTAGAATATGTTTCCAGCTACTTATGGCAAATACAATCATCTTTGAAGAAGATATAACATCTTTAATTGGTTCAAATGACACAGGGAAGGTATTTTTTCAGAGCCTTTTTGTTGATATATCAGATCACATTGACACTAAATATCAGTTTAAGCATCTATCACTAGTGGAATTTCTCTCCGCCTTCTATATTTGCTGCATAGATGAGCATGAATTCAAGGAGCATATTAAAGATATTCTAGAAGAGGACCACATTGAAACAATGGTACATGCTTGTGAGATTATTGCCAACTCTTTATATAATGGAATGATTAAGAAAATGTTATATGCAATAACTCAAAGAAAAATCAATGTACCAGAAATCTTGATATACATCTTAAAAACAGTATGTGATTACACACACAATCCTGAAGAAGAATTTAAAAGATCACTTGAAGTGATTGCATGTTTTTTAAATGAAGGTGCAACAGAAAAGAAGTCCATATTGGCCTCTATCAGAAAACTAAGTTGTGGACCATTGTATAAGTCAGTTGTTAAAGATAGCACAAACTTGAATGCAATAATCAAGCATCTAAAGAAAGTGCACAAATGTAGCGAGGAAGAAATTAAAGCAGCTTTTAGAAATATTCAAATTGGAGAGTTCATTGTAAATGAAGTGGACACTGTAGGATGTGTAGAATATTTAGGAAGTGTTGACTTAATTGACATCAATGCTGTGGTAACTGGAAAGAGTACTGCTCGAAGCAAAGCTGAAATGATTGGTGGTAGAAAGTATAGCTTTGTGTGGATTGAGGATTGCGAATTCAATGACAATGAAGATGACATTGATTACTTAATAATGTCAATTCACGAATTGGATGAGTTGGTGATATGGAACTCTAAGTTGAGCAGAAGCAGCTTTTTAAAATTAGTTACGTGGGGGGCATCAAGTAGAGCATTGATATTAGATCAGCTCAAAGTTCATACTGAATGGTGGCAGGAAATGGTGAAGGCAATTGAAAAGAAGAAAGCCAGTAGCGACTTTCGTTTGAGTGAGTTGATTATAACTGGTTGCAAGCCAAAAATTTCTGATAAGATGTTCAAGAGGGTAAGGCAATTTACTACCTAGTCTTTCCATTTGTTATTGATTAATTAGTTAATAATGGTTTTGAATGTAATGGAATATTGTACAGACAGTATAATGTCTAATTCCATTACCTGAGTTAGAGATCAGCTGTTTTGTGCAATGACCAACAACAGTTCATAGTATTTATGGATGTAATAACTACATGCTACGTTCTCCATATTTCGATATTTTTTTGCCATTTTTCAAGAAGAATTATATCATTGTTGCTAATATAGTTTTGTACGTCTACAGGTCCAGCATTGTGGCGTACAGCTTATCATTGATGGCAACAAGTTTCCTCATAATTCAACAGTAAGTTTTTGTGTTTCCGGAGTTAGTCTCTTTAGTATTCCACCATCGAGATAATTTAATATGCAATCTATTCATATTATTATACGTTATGTTCCAAATTTTTTTATGCACTATCTAGAAAAAATTCTTCTACTACCTATTTATTGTTTTTTTTATCCGTAACGGTTGTAGCTTCATCCATTCAAGTAACTTTCTCATATCAAGAGTTTTTGCTGCCACAATTATGGATATAATGTTAATATTTTACTAGGGATCATTTAGAATCGATGTAAGGTCTGAAGGGGCGAGCATACCCAAAAACGCATGAAAGACCATGCAAGGGGAACAGGGTTTTTCTCAAGCAATATATTTACACTCATGTAGTTTTCAAAGTTTGATTACTTGCAAAGCATCCTAGTTGACGATGGTTATCTTCTAAAGATTATGCACCCAAGTTCATTTCCCATTGATTTTTATACAGAGCTGTGATGAATAACGATATAACATGCATTAATTGTATTTTGTGAACTTTGAGAATTGTCAGATATTAAATATTATGGATTCAAATATTAAGGTATTCACTAAACCCAATTTAACATGTACCAATTGTTTCCTAATGTTGACTTCGTCATGTGCATTGGTGAGGGCATAGTCTAAAGAGACTTACATGACGCAATCCCAGCAAGCAATCTCTTCTCTCATATCAACAAGCTATAGAGTGCTGTGGGTGAGCCGTTGAGATTCCAAGTGCTGATTTCCGGTGGCCTAATTGGCTTTAAGTGTTTGCTGTCTCTTTCCATATGCAATGGAGTGTTATTCAAAGCTCATTCTAAATCTTTCACAATTATTAGTAATGTTCTGTGTTGGGGTTTCTCTTACAGAAACATAGGAGTCAGAAAAATTCCGAATGTTAGTAAGCAGAAGATAAAAACAAGCTGGTGGTTGTAATTTGAGAAACGGCTTGAAATGAGTATGAAGCATAATTGACAAATCAATAAGCGGAGGAGATGAATATTTGGCACTTGAGAGTTTGCTGAGATTGTTTGATTAGCTAAAATACTTGGCAAAGGGATGCAAATATCGGAAAATCACCAGTTGCTTGGAAAATTGAAACTACAAGCCTAGGCAAAATTAGTTGGAATGCCAGCAAAAGTGACCTTTTATACAAGCGTCGTAACTATTTTAGAGAGGTTCTTCATAGCTAGCCTTCATTATTTCACGTCCATCCTTCTTCCCACTAAAACAATACTGAGTTGTAGGTAGAAAGGACTGATCTAAAGAAAGGTGGCACAAATTCTTCATATTTCATCATTGTACAGGGGAGGGGGAGGGTTTGGCAAGAAGAGAAAATGTGTGGAAATCTGCAAGGTATTCCGACTTTTTTCACCGTGATTATAGCTAGCTCCTAACAATACAAACCCCAAATTATACTATCTTCTGCATAATAATTATCTTCTGTATAATAATTATCTTCTGCGCTTTCATTTAGTTTCTTAGACGTATTAGTTTTACAAGCCAAAAATGAAATGACCCGCTTGTAAAACTTTCAATTTCTTTAAGATTAATAAACGAGGGGTCCTTATAAGGTTTGTGGGATTGGAATACAATCAAAAAGGTAATAAAAAGAGAGTAAAGTTGTTGCATCATTTGACACAAGTTGTCAAATTACAATATTATTTTTACATGGGTGCCCGCTACACGCGGGCAATTCCACCACCAACTGTGATCTGCAAATTAGCCTTGGAAAGGCAAGAAGTGTCTCCACTAACCTGTTCATGCTGAGAGAATTGTTGAGTGATGACAGTAAGTTACATCCTGCAAAGCATGTTGATTGATGGCATCACAGATTACTGTAATTGAGCATGTGACCCCTTGCCATGCCTGGTTGGAATGTAGAAGACAATTGTTGACAGAATTGGGGTGAAATGATTGTGTAAAAGTGATCGCAAACCTACGCTAGGTTACATGGTTCAATAAAGGACAGATGGAGGTGCAGAACCATGTAGCCTAGCGTAGGTTTGCAATCATTTTTACACAATCATTTCACCCCAATTCTGTCAACAATTGTCTTCTACATTCCAACCAGGCATGGCAAGGGGTCACATGCTCAATTACAGTAATCTGTGATGCCATCAATCAACATGCTTTGCAGGATGTAACTTACTGTCATCACTCAACAATTCTCTCAGCATGAACAGGTTAGTGGAGACACTTCTTGCCTTTCCAAGGCTAATTTGCAGATCACAGTTGGTGGTGGAATTGTCCGCGTGTAGCGGGCACCCATTTAAAAAGCTAGTCTCTCATATCATCTTCCTGTAAGTAAAGGTTATATTATAGTCTGTGAAAAACTAAAATTCATACACAATGAATGCAATGGTTAAGACATACAATCGAAATGGCAGAACTCTTAAAAACAACAATGAAACTAAAGTCTTCACTTCATAAAATGGTCAATGTGGAAATAATACCAATCACTGTGTTACTTAAGACTATGAAAGCACAGTAGAGATAATATCAAACGACATCAAGTGATGTAAATTTTCATGAAGCATCAACTATTCACAAGACAAAGAGCTATGGCACAAATAATCTGCTATACATTAGCCAATCTCTGAGGTATACAAATGCTCAATATAACAGCAGCCAATATAGGTATAAATACAAACAGTCCCAATAAAATCTTGGAGTATTACGGGGAATCAAGAGTCTCTAAATACTAAGTCCTTTAGAGAATAGAGTATCTACAGTTCATTCCGTTGCAGCCTGTTCTGGACACCATAAAATATTGATTGAATAGAATTCTGTCATGGCATTCATTGCATCAAAACAATATACATAAATACCACTCTCTTGCTAAGCCAAAAGCATGTCTTCACATCCTGTAGAGAAATAAATAACAGACTGAAGAATTTCAGACTGAGTAGTCATCAAACTGAATATCAAACAAAAATTATGCTAAACATGTTGATGAGCTTAGGCACTTGAGTGTAAATAATTGCTACATGGAGTTATTATTGGAAACCCTTTCAGTATTTGGGCACACAGCAACACAATGCATGTTCGCAAACGTCTTCTCACCAATACAGAAAATCTCAGAAAAAGGTCTTCAATTTGAGGGTAGAAATTGGTTTAATTAACAATACTGCTATACTGAAAAACTTTGATATTGCACCCCCCAAATCTCACGGGTCAGAAGCATTTAATGAAAAACCTCACTTGGCCCTTACCCTATAAATGATACATATGACTTTAAATATTCAAAATAAACTATATGCACTATACAATGGACAGTGAAATAATATTCAGCACAACACATTGCTTCCTAACCCTATCAAATAATATCTAGTACCAATGATTGTAAACAGGACATGTGTCCTAGAATGCACATTGCGATATGTGGAAAATAGGATACAAAGCATACGGCAATATCTAAAATGTATGTAAAAACATTACCATTATATCAACACCTTAGAGGTTACCTATACACATTGGAGGCATTAGTTACAACAAATAACCTAGAAATATTGCATGAATTAACTGATCATAATGCACATCATATTTAATCAAAGTAGCATTCTGTAATATACAGTATCAAAAAGGTGTCTCCCCTTCCCCTCTTCCAAGTAGTCTATGAGTCCAATTAGATAAAAAAGACACTTTTGGTACAATCACTTTTGTGCTTGTAATAAGTCATGAAATTCTTACATTCATAATGTCTCACCCTAAAGCAAAATCCTTGTAATAATGCACCTAAAATAGCCCCACCTCCTTAAACATAAAGCTGTCATTTAACCTTAAACCATATAGTGGTCTAGGACATAACAGTCACTACCTAACAACTAATGATCATGGACAACATTCCTAATGCTTACATAATTATGGAGGATTCCATAGCGCACTAAACTGACAATATGACTGATGACAAAACATAAACACAATTAAATCACTATTCATGGAATGTCCTGGTCAATTTTATAAGCCAGAATCCAGCAATTATGAAAATCATAAATTTTAAAGAAAGAAAATGTATAAAATAAAGCTGATCAAATTGCCCTTATGACAAACACTCATCCTG
>OLMO02000324.1:2128601-2167950 GCA_900291935.2 Cassiopea xamachana
AAACTCAAAAGTTAGAAAATAAGCTCAGCCACTTGTGCATACAAAAATAGGCCATGAAGTTATAATTCACATCCTATTCAGTATTATACTACGCCCCAAAGATATGCAAATACAGCTATCCCACTGCAAATTAAACTGTAGAATAAAGAATTGGTTTATGAAGTTATAATTGAACACTCATTTAGTACATGGATACACACCAACAATCTGTACAGAAAGTTGATTCAGTAGTGAACTACACACCAACCATTTCCAGATAAAAATTCTCCATAACAAATCAAACTTTAGAATGTAACCTCAGCCACTTGAACATAATATTTGTCATATTTAGTACTGGACTGCACACCAAAATCTACACATTGAATTACAGCTTAATTCGAAACTTAGAAAATAATATCAGCCACTTGAGCATAACAAAATAGGTCATGAAATTATAATTCACATACCCTTCAGTATTGGGCTACACACCAAAACTATGCAAATACAGCTATCCCACAACAGAACGCATATATATAAATCACCCTAAATAAATTACACATTCATAAAGCCCTATAAACTTCCCTTACCCCTGACTATCAGGGTTACCAATGACAATGCTGTCACATCCTAATCAAAAGTACCTAATTACACATGCAAGTTTCAGAAATGTGGTTGCTAGAATTATCTTAAGAAAAGCTTTTAAGTAAGAAAATACATAAACTAAAAATCATGAAATGGCCTCTATGATAAATGCTCACCCTAAACAAATAGCATATGCAATGGGCCTCAGAAATTTCCCTTACCAATGGTCCTAATTAAAAGTAGCACATTAAAAGTGCAAAATTCAGAATTATGGTTGCTAGAATTATCTAAAGAATAATTTTTAAGTAAGAAACCCATAATTGAATAGAATCAAATGATATAGTTAGATGCAAAATAAAGCAAACAATACAGCTAAGATGGGAATATAGCAAGGAATAACTATCGTTACTAACTTTGATATACTTCAGTACAGCATATGGTATATGCGTGTGCATAGGTTTGACTACTATATGCCGATATTTGTAGATTAACACTATTTCTATCAATATGTGAATTCTGAAGATTTTGCTTGCTTCTTGATTAAGTGGAATTTAGAATTCGTAGTAAAAACTGACGTAACTAGCAGCATGTAACAGCATTAGGGAAGAAAGGTAAGCTGGCTAAAGTGCAGAACGGGAAATAAGGTGTGGAAGGTACATAATGCAGCTAAAAATATGATGGCTAACTATAAGAATTAAAATAATGCGTAAGAACAATAGTAGATCTAACATTAAGCTCCTGTAAAAGTCATAGTGGTAGTAATATCGTTAGTCATTTTCTAGTTATCAAGTATTCTGCAATTGTGTACCCACAGAAATCTGCTACAGCCTACATGTCAAGACCCAGCAGATCTTCTGAAGGTTTTGATACATCTGCTGGAAGAAAACGCACTTTTGAGTCAGTGGAAAAGGCTTTAGCAAAAGATTATTCTTCTGCAAAGGTATGGGTTGTTTTATTTTACAGTAGTAGAATCAGTGCTCCCACGGAGCGTCGGCGATTTTCACCTACAGCGCTTGCGTCTTTCCCCTACTTTTCCCTACAGCATTTTTCTTAATTTTTCCCTACTTTCCCCTACTTTTCCAGATTTTCCCTTACATTCCCTACAAAAAGATCTAAAATTGAAAAGTAATTTTATTGTTTGGAAAAAATTAGAAGAAACTTAGAAGCAGTCAATTTTCAAAACACAACTCTTTTGTAAAATAATGTTCTCTCGACGCATCGTAACTGTCACCAGAAAGGCAATGTGAACAGATGAATTAAAACAAAGATAGGACTCACTTTTGCTTTTCTTTTTAATCGAACCAAGCCTAATGAGGTTACCAGTCAGTAGAAAAGGAATGTTATGATGCAGAGAAGCTAGCTTTCAATGAATGAGTAGAAAAATAGGGTATCATGACAAATGCTGCAATTGCAGTAATGTGACACTTCACATCTGTCAGTACTATGCCACCCACAAATCTATGGCAAACATCTATCTCAGTTCATTGTCCTTGAACAATGCTGAACTAATGTAATTGACATTGTTCCGCCCTTTCATATAATAGCCAGCAACAAGTGAAGGCTCGAATTCCAAAAAGAATTCAATGAAAATAACTTGATTAACATGTTTTTGCAAAATACCTACAACTTTATGGATTTTCCCCTACAATTGCGTAATTTCCCCGTAGGTTGTCCCTACTCCCTACAAGACCCTGTTTTCCCCTGCCGTAGGGAAAGTCCCCTACGTGTGGGAGCACTGAGTAGAACAGCAATTTCTACTCTATCGCATTTTGTATTTTTCTCTTTTTCCAGAACTCATTACAGCGAATTTTCAAAATATCTTTGATAGTACCTGGTATTACAGTGTTAAGTACAATGCATTGCATGTTCCTGTTTTACTTCGAAGCAACTGGAATACTAATGCAATTCATATTATTATTGGCCAATTTGCTTCTGTACCAAGGTTTCAAATGTTAGGTATTGATGCCATTTCCGAGTTTCATGGCACGTTTTCTGCTGAATTTAAGTACATACCATGTCAAAATACCATGTCTATTCTGAGGTGCCTAATAAACATTCCCCCATACCAATTCCACCGCCCTTCTCATTCAATTGTTGAATTTCTTCCAACCCCTCTCTCCAATATTTAAGAGGACTCTGTTTAATAGTTTTAAAGAAGATGATATTTTTTACGAACTCCTCATTTTATTTCCTTTCTTTGTTTGTAATATTCAAGCCCACTTTTCATGGCAAAATTGCACCCTTTTGTATATATTTTAGTTTTGTGTTTTTTGAAATCATGACCTGCTTTTTTTCTTTTCGTTGATTTATAATCATTTGAAGCCATTTTGAAAATTTCCAGCCAAATCCATTTATTTTTACCCCCCAATTTATAAACCTTGGGAATTTTTTCCAAGCCTCTGTTTATTTGACACTTGACAGTAAGTGTCTGGATAAGCCAGATAAGAGATCGCTGAACTGATAGAAGGGAGCTCTCAAAACCAAGGTACCAGTATTTGCAAAGAAGTGGCAGTTATCGTTCTCAAAGAGCAGTTTTAGCTGCCTTTCCTCTTGAATAATTACTTTCGGTTCTTCATTGCTGCAGCAGAAATAAGAACTTAACATATAAGAAAAATGTTAGGTGGCCCAATGCAGCTACCATAAGAATGAATCTAAATAATGTGTACGCATGAAACCGTGATATCTCTTAGATTTAAAGTTTCGAAAATAAAGCTCTGTATGGTTATCTGCAGCTTTTAATTGTCCTGTGTCCAAGGACTTCTTTATTCCCAGTCTATCACCATTAAATTTATGTGCAATCTGGGATACTGTAGATGACCATTGTGAAAGTACTTTGGAAAGGATGCTGATTTTCGAATTGCTACTATTTCCACTATGCCCAAATATTATCTTAAATGTTCTGATTCAACTTACCAGAGAACTTATTGCAAGTTATGTTGTTAAGGGCCTTTACCATTTCCCAACTGAGAGTAGACCTTACCATTATCTTTTATGTTTCCCTATGAACTCCAAAGTCCAGTTCTTCAAGTTCAATGTGTTGCTATTTAGCATTCTGATGGAATTAAAGGATTTCTAGAGTTTGCAAACAGCGCTGTAGCCTCTATCAACTGATCCTTTACTGTTTCTTCTACTATCTTAACAGCTTTCTTAGGGATAGTTAATGCAAGACTTTGCTTAACTTACTATATTTTGCATAAGAGTTAAACTCTGTTGAATAAGATGCTTTCACATGTACAGTAGCAGAAGTGGAAATTATCATAACCTAGGAATGTCATTCCCAGAAAGTTTTTTGAATAATGGAATTTGTAGAATGAATTTTTAAAACAATTATAATGAGGTATCACAATAATTCAAATCTATTTAGCAGAAACGAGCAGCTGAAAAGGTGTTGCAAATGAATTGAGTAGGAGTGAAATGTTACAGTATCTTGTTTGTATTGTCAGAGCACTATTTGGCGGAAGTGATAGTCCCCTCCCCTACCTAAGCCTTTATTGCTAAAGAAGCACAAAATAGAATTCATGTCTATATCTACAACATAATTGGATGTTCTCAATGTTAGTAAGCCTTTACTTCATGCTTGATATTCAATGTTCTTAAGATGTTAAACCACAATTTGCAATTTTCTATTTACCTCATAGTTCACAACTTCTGAATTCACAAACTTTCAATATTCAGTTGCGGCAAAATTACTTGACATCTGCTTGACTCCTATTAAGAAAATTCATAATTTCTTTGCTTGTTGCTAATGTTATGAAATGGCCACATATAAAACTATTTCGTCCGCAAAGTAAAGGAATAAGCTTCTTTTATAATATTGACTTGTACTTTCAAAAGTGTCATGTCATTTTACAAATGCTAATCTTGTTAAAACATGGGTAGCTAAGAATTTGGACAATCTTCTATCTATTTATATTTTTCCATGGCTGAATTTGCCTATTAGTGCCATACTTAGTACTCTAGCACTCCCAAATATGTTATTTATTTGAGTTTGCCTTCAACTAAATATTTTCAATGCCAATAAGTTATCTCCCAACTCCTAAATTGATACGACGTGGGTGCAGATACGCTTAGGTTGCAATGTTCAGTATGATCTATATTAGAACAAACATCAGGTCCTAAATGCTGTACAAAAGGATAGCGAGATATGTATAATCCATGAATTATAGTCACAGGGATTTACAAGGTGATAGATGAGCTTGCCTCATCGTCCAGGGAAGTACCACCACTCTATCTATTAAGGCCTTTAGTGACCTTGTCTCTTTCAGCACTAGGATAGAGATTCCGGCTCTTTTGGTTGGTAAGGTTGCTGTGATTAGTCACAGTGGGAAGCTGTTTGGCTTATTTGATTCCTTGCTATGCCTGAGGGTACTGTTGGAAAAGGTGGACTGCAGGCCTGCCACCAGATAGTACTGAGGATGGAACCCATTGGTAGCGCTTTGGGAGGCTGCTTCATCAGCTGGTGTATAATCTTAGGCTGCCTGCTATGCCAGTTCGCTACTGGAGCCACTCCTAGCACGCAGATACGGGAGACCCTTCTGAGGCCACAGGATAACTATGGGACCATTCATAGGCTCCCTAACAAATGCTGCCTCTATCACTTTGACCGACCCAATCATCACTCACTCATTTTGTATTTGTGATATGTCTCTCACTTACACAGAAATTATCTCTACTGCAGCTACCAATGTGGCACATTCTAAACTCTTTTCCCTCTCATATTGCAATATTTGTGGACTTCCCTCCAATCTTAACTCTGTACACCAACATCTCCAGCCCTCTAACCTTCATGCACTCTTCTTCACCGAAACTACGATCGAACCACTAGACCCAAATGAAAACTCCATTCTCTGTCCTCATCTAAAATGCCCTAGATATGATCGTTTTTCCTCTTTCTCCCAAATGGTAGTGTTTGTGCATATGTCCGCTGTGATTTACAAAGTTCTCGTCTAACTCAATTTGATCTTGTTAAACTGGTTTTTAACTCATCTGGATGAACATTTCCCTACCTAACACTTCATAATTCATTTGCACCCTATACCCCTCACATAACTCAGCTAACCATGAACTTCTATTTGACCATCTATCTAAGACAATTGACACAATTAATCTTCAATCTCCACGCTCTGAAATCACAGTCCTTGGTGATTTCAATGTCCACAATTCGAACTGGCTTACTCACTCTCCACGTATCACTAGCACTGCCGGTCGTAATGTAGAGGTCATTGCCATTGTGAATGACCTGTCACAAGTGATATCAGAGCCCACGCGTATCTCTGATCTCTCAGGGGACAAAGCTAATACATTCCATCTATTTCTTACATCAAACCCAGACATTTACTCTATCCCTATACTGGAGTTCCTCTTGGTACTTCTGACCACTGCCTTATGATGTTACAGCAAAACTTTATCTCCAACCAGGATAAATCTTCCTCTTCTCAAAAGTTTTCAAGCATAGCAAAGCTGACTGGGACTCTCTTCGAAACTTTGTTACTGCTTACCCTTGGTATTCTGGCGTGTCTAACTGTCCTTCCTCTTTTGCCACCTTCATCACTAACGCAATTCAACTTGGTATGGATCTTTTTTTCCATCCTCCAATAAACCTGGCAAAAAGTCATCTCCAATGTGGTTCAAATCACAATGTGCAACAGCTGCCAAACATAAACACCATCGCATTAAACAGTGGAAACTACACCAAACTCCACTTTCAAGAGCGTTATTTGTATAAGCTGGTAACCTATACTCCAAAACCATCAATCATGCCAAACAGGATCTCGCTCCTTTTGGTCCTTAGCCAAAGTTGTCTCACAAAACTTTTGCGATTTTTCTTTTCCACCTCTAAAAAGCAACTCTGGCTCTTCTTCATGCACTCCTTCCTCTAAAGCTAACCTTTTCGCATCAACCTTTGCTTCAAGTTCTAATCTTGATGACCAAGATTTTGAAGCTCCTCTCTACACCTCATCCACCATCACAATGTCCCCTATTAAGTTGTCTACATGCAAATTCTGGAAAGCCCTTCTTCAACTCAACAACTCACAAGTCTAGTGGACCTCATGGTATACCTGCTATAGTTCTAAAGTCCTGTGCCCTTGAAGTCGTTCCTGTTCTCATCAGGCTTTTCCAACTTTCCTACAATCATTTTATTTTCCGTTAATCTTGGAAACTCGCCCACGTTTTCCCTATCCGCATGTAAGGTGACAAATCTGACCCTTCAAACTATCGCTTCTCTCATCTCTAAGACTATGGAGACCATTGTCATCAAACAACTGCTTGCCTTCCTTGAAGCAAACAACCTTCTTTCTGATCATCAATATGGGTTTCGACAAGCCAGATCTACCGGTGACCTTCTATTCTATGCTCTTCATGCTTGGTCCTCTACTCTAGAATCCTATGGTGAGAGTAGAGTGATCTTTCTTCATATTTCCAAGGCCTTTGATAGCGTCTGGCACAAAGGTCTTCTTGCTAAACTACCAATGTTTGATCTTCACCACACCCTCATTAAATGGATTTCTAACTTTACCTCAGAGCTCTGTTATCTCTCCTGTTCTGTTCATCCTCTTCATAATTGACCTGCTTTCCCCTACATCTGTCAGTATTTTCTCCTTTGCTGATTACACTTATTTAAGTTCATCTTTTTCATCCAATCCAGGATATCTTGCCTACTCTAAGATTTGACCATATCGTAACACATCAGCACTACGTCTCACCAATGACTTGAAAAATGTAAAGAAATGGTGTAGTGACAACCTTGTTGAGATCAATGAAGAAAAGACAACACAGGTAGTCATATCCCGAAACACCAGAAGCTCCACTTATTCACACCCTTTCCAAGTTACACTACCTACTCCACAAACTATATCTCACAAATCATCTTTCATTCCCAGAACTTCTCAACTGTGGAACTCAATGCCACCCACTACCTTCTCTGAATCCTACAATTTGTTATCTTTTCAATCTAACATCAACAAACTTGATCTTGTCTCCCTTTCTTCTTAAACTTACCCTCATTCTCCCAGTTTGTCCCTTGTCAGGGCTTTGTTATAGGTCCTACGGCCTTTCCCCGACATAACTTACTAAAAAAGCTATTACTTCTATTCTTAAGCATGCAATCTCTAAAACCCGATCCCTATGTTCCACCATTGAAAAGAGCATACCAAAAATATCTCTAACTTTTCTATCAAATATTTGAACAACACCCTTGCAACCAGGAAGAACCTCAACAATTGTGATATTTCTCATTCATCTGCATGCTCCTTCTGCCTTAAAAACTGAGCATAGCAAATTCATTGAGCAAATTTGGAGAGTATATCTTTACATGGAAATTGCTTCACTTTGGGCTCAGGCCGACATTGATTGCAAAATTAAATATGATCTGTTCAAAAATACAAAAAAAGTATTAAATGCCATACAAATGTTCAATGAAGCTTGCATAAGTCATGAGTTAAGTTCTCAAAGGGTTATTATATATTCCATCCTTATACATGATAGTCTATGGTCAAGTGTGCAACAGCACATTCCTAGAAGCATTTTCAACTTTACAAAAAATGGTCTTAATAGCACCCTTGCTAGCAGCAAAGTCTTAACAAATGGCCATCTCAGTCATCTGCATGCTCCTTTTGCCTGAAAGCTGTATCCCTTCAGCATGCCATCCCTATTTGCACAGTTTATCTTGAAGAAGGTAGATGCACTTGGCGTCATAACTCTGTACTTTTATTTCAAGCAAAAACCTCCATATATGCCAATCTTCATCCCCTTTTGTCACCAAGCCTCATAACTGGAGACTCTCGTAGACCAGACCTTGTATTGGTTACTGATAATTCTTCACTCTACATCATTGAATTGGCCAATTATAATATACAAACCAACAGTGATCATAAGGAGACAACGTATAGTTCTCTAATATCTGATCTCACGCCTGCATACTCTAACGTCACATTTGTTAATTTATCAATGAGCGCCTTTGAAACTATGGGTAAATCACCTGATTCTTTAATAACCATGCTAGAAGATTTAGAGTTTGGCAAACCCACATCATACACAATATAAGAAACTAACAGTATCATAAAATTATAAGAAACTAATGAATATTGGGATTCGATGTGCATACGTATTAAGTGTTGTGCTGCAGAAATAAGTTGTCGTGGAAAATTCTCGAGCGTTTGGACTTTTGACTATATTGTAATTTGTTCCTTATCTTCGAACATTCTATATATTTGTTTTGTTTCACATGTAGTAGTAGTAGTTAGCCAATATTACACTACCTATATTCAATGAGATGTACAATTGTATTGTTGAAATGTATTCAATGAAATGAAGTTAAAACAAAATTATCATTGTGATTGAGCATTGACCGTCAAGAAGTGCATTGCACATATCTATATTTTTATTGCTGTTAGCTGCCAAGGATAACATTTTTTATAAAAAAGGTATTACCATTCTTGAATAACTGGTCTTAAGATCTTACATCATTATGATTCGTATTAGCTGAATGAGCCTTTTCATTATTTTCATCATATGTTGTTTCTGTGGCAAGGATTTTGTATCATTAGGCCAGAACTAGAAGTATATTATACAGGACTAATGAATCAGGTTTTGAGAATGTGATGACAACTAGTCAAGCAAATGCTAACATGGATCATATTTGTACCACTAAAATTGTTCATTTCTCCTATGTAAAGGCATTAGGCATTTTAAAATACATCAGCGTGTTATTTACGATATGCAGTCAGATGATCTGGAAATCTTGAAGAACGAATTACTTTGCAATTCAATCAAGATAATGACAATTGTTTGTGGGATGGTTCAGATCAAAATCAGTGTATATTTGAGGACATAAGTCTTTCCAATCAGACAGCGGCAAGAAGAGTTGAAGATGTTTCAAGAAATATTGAGCACACATTGAAAGGGCATTTGAAGCAATGTGAAGTTTACAGCTTAGCCTTGGATGAATCCACTGATAATAGTGACACTGCTCAGTTGGCGATATTTGTTAGAGGTAAATGAAGTTATTTCTAGTAAGCTTTTGGGAAATAGAAGTAGTTGATATCTAATATTATGAAATGTTTCTTATAAATTATTGCAATTATTTTTAAGTTCCTATTATCTATCGGTTATCAGAGATAAGATTGAAAGGGCCAAGAAGAATGTATAGTTCACTTAAAATGATTTGATCAGTTCAAATTGTTTGTTTTATTAGGTGCAAGCAAGAAGTTTGAGTTGTTTCAAGAACTTTTGGATTTGTGTCACATGAAAGGAACTGTGAAAGGAGAGGACATATTGAGGGAGGTAAAAGAGACTTTATTAAACTTGATCTCTCAGAAGACAAAATCTGTTGCTTTACAACTGATGGAGCTGCTGCTCTCACTTGCAGGAACAAAGGATTTGTATCTTTGCTCAAAAACTCTATTGGTCATGCTATAGTTTTATTCTTCTTCTTCAGGCTTTATTCCCATTGCTGAGGTCGCCAGTGCAGATTAGTCTCTTCCACTTTCCCCTGTCCTCCACATCCTCCTCCGCTGCACCCACTGCCAACAGGTCCTCCTTGATACAGTCCAGCCACCTTCTCTTCGGTCTCCCTCTTCCTCTCGTTCCAACTTCCATTCTTCTCACTCTCTGCCCGACGTACTCCACATCTCTTCTCTACACATGCCCAAACCATCGCAGTCTCTTTTCCTTCAGTTTCCTTCTCATTTCTGCCACCCCTAGCGCCTTGCGCACTTTCTCATTTTCCTGTTTCTTGGTTACCACCACTGTTTCCTTGCCATATACCATCGTCGGCCTGACGCATGTCTTTTACAACTTCCCTTTCACCCGTGCTGGCACTCGTCTGTCGCACATGTTGCCAGTGGTCTTTCTCCAGGCTGCCCATCCAGCTTGTATCCTTCTTGATATCTCTTTCTCTGAACCTCCGTTTGCTTGCACAGTTGAGCCCAGATACTTGAATTCTTCTACTCTGTTGAGACTTGCTCCTTGCATCTCCACTGCTCCAGCTGTTGCCCTCTTGCTCATGCAAAGATACTCGGTTTTCCCTCTGCTGACCTTCAAACCTCTGTCATCCATCGCCTTGCGCCACTCCTCTAGTCTCACCTTCACCTCAGCCCTGGTCTCAGCACATAGAACTACATCATGCTATAGTTTCATATCATTGTATAATTCACCAGTAACAGCTCTGTGACAAAGTGCTTAACATGAAAGAAGTACTAACTTTTGTTGTTGAAATCATCACTTTCATACGTGCACGAGGCCTTAACCGCAGACAGTTCAAGAACCTGCTTGAAGAATGTGGTTCTGACTATGAGGATGTTGTCTAATTCTCACATGTTAGGTGGCTCAGTAGGGCAGCCACACTGAAGAGGTTTTGGAATTTGCTACCTGAAATAAAACAGTTCTTGGTCATGAAGCTTAGGGACATTACCTTGCTTGAAAATAGTAATTGGCTAAATGATCTGGCAGTTCTGATTGATATAACCCAGATTTCCTCTGACCTTAACCTTAAGCTTCAAGGTAAAGATCAATTTGTCCACAAAATGCTTAAGCATGTGGAGTCCTTCATGGTCACACTAATGCTGATTAAAAGCCAGCTGCTTTCAAAGAAGACCACACATCTCTCAACATTAACTGAGAGAGTTGCTGAAAGTATTGATCATACGAAATACTGTGGTTTTCTTGAAAATTTGCAGGATGAGTTTGAGAGTAGGTTTCAAGATTTCAAAAAAGCAAAGATAGACTTTGCCTTGTTCTCAGACCCTTTTACAGTCAATGCGGAAACAGCACAAGAAGAGTTTCAATTTGAGCTTCTTGACCTGCAGAGTAACAGTGAAATGAAAACTGCTCACAGAGAAAATAGCCTGTTGGATTTTTATAGAAAGTATCTTTCATTGGGAAATTATCCTGCTCTGAGCAAGCATGCAATGGTTTATTTTTCACTTTTTGGGAGCATGTATAGGTGTGAACAGTTTGTTTCACAAATGAAAAATGTGAAAAATGAAAGAAGACAAAAGCTAACAGACAAGCATCTTGCAGATATATTAAGAGGTGCCACATCAACAATAGAGGGTGACATTGACAGTATTGTTAAATCAAAAGAAACTCAAATGTCCCACTAACAGTGGGGCTTATTAGCTTTTCTATTTAATTTGTTGATCCCCTTTAGAGCCTTCAAACTTGTATATTTATATATATACTTTCTTGTTATGATGTTAAAGGTGTTCATTTTTGCATATTCTCTAAAAATTTCCATCTTCATAATATGTATTATATAAGTGGCCCTCTGTCTATGACCTAAATATGAAAATGGCCCTCCGATAAAAAAGGTTGGACAACCCTGCTCTAGAGTGTTTATCACCCACTAATCAAGTGAGTATTTAGGTAGAAGATTAGTATCCCTCTTTGGTAAGATATATGCCTAATTGATCAATGTGTTTAAAGACAATGTTTAAATTTTTCACAAGTCCAATCCATTTGAAAAGCAAAAGCGCTCTAACAGCATTCGCTTCAACAGTATGAGTAGTTTTAGGTGCCTCATACTTCTGGAGAAAAATTGAGGAGACAGCTACCTGAACTTAAGGATTTATTTCTCTAAGTCTTCTACATTCATTCCAAAGAGGTGTTTTCAACCACACTATCCTGCTTCACACCTCTGTTTATGTCAGTGCTGCTAACATAGATAATAGCTCTTCCACCTTAGGTAGGTTACTATTAATCATCTCTTTGTGTTTCGAAATAAGCTGATTGCTTTAACATCCTTCAATACTGTTCAAAACAAAGCCGTGAGAAAGTGACTTTGACTCGGCAACATGACGAGCATGTGCGTCCTCAAGAACGAGAACCCTCTTTGAAGCATAGGCTTTACGATTTTCATCATAAAGCTTGTCATCTTGCTACGTTTTGATTTTCCTGATGGCATTGCTGATGATACTGCTTTGATGAGGCACTTGGGAGCACTAGAAATAGTAGAGCTAAACCTATTGCTTCAGCTGTTGCTTATGTTTTTTTGATCGTTGCTCTTTCGATCGTAGTTCTATGATTGTAGGCCCTTTTACAAAATTGCTATGTTTGTAAATGTTGTAGTTGCGATTCTTGCTTTTTATACGATTATCATTGGGCTTTTTCTTATATTTCATTTGATTACGATTTTCTTCTGCTGTTCTTTTTTGGTGCTTAATTTAGATTTGTACCTAAGGAATTGTTGATGCATGCGACACTAAATTTCTTTCCACTGATTGGCTGGATCTTTCTGTATTATTTTGTATTTGATGTTCGATTGAGGGAGTTGTCTGTCTTCACTAATTTCAGTATTCTTTGAAGCATTTTGTATTTTAGCTTTCAGGAGCTGTATTTTTTTCGCTGCTTGTTGGTGTTAATGGAAGATAAGGGAATCCCAGGTGATCTGTAGCTCATTGCTTTCCATTTCAACTTTGAATGTTATATGTTTGTACATTTGGCCAGCATTGTTTGCTCTTTTTGTATTGAGCAAATTAGTTAGCTGTGAGGTGCTATCAAGAAGTTTCTCTACAATGTAAAGGAATGACATTTCCTGTGGTACAATTACGTGTGGCTTGTACAGAGATTGTTGCAATTGCTCTTTGTTGGTGCTTTCACTTTGTCCAAAAAACCACGAATCGAGCTGTTGGTTTGATCCCTATCTTCAAGTGTTGATTCAGCAACATTATTATTAGGTTCATCTTAAACAAGGTGTAAAGAAAGGCCAGCTGGCATTGGCTTATTAACAATAAAGCCATTGTTCAGATGGAATAATATTAACTCTCGGCTATCCTCAATGCTTAGGCAGTGCCCTTACCTCTTCAAGCGATTTTGATATAACTACGTTACTGCCAAAATTAGCCATTGATGATTGATTATGAATATAATGCAAATTACACTTTTTATCTTTGATAAGTTATCCTGATCCTATTTTCCAAGTTCTGTGGAAGAAAATCTCCATCATCATGGGTTGAAAAGCATACTTTGTTGTAGGGGGAGAAAATTTGTTAAGCCCATCAACTCATTTGGCTACACTATTAATTACCAATCAAAACACGCAGAAGAAAATATAAAATAAAGAGAAAAGTTGATCAAACTCGAAAAGAAAGGACGCATAACAGGCTTTTGCTTTTGAGTACTGCAACTCAAATAAGAAACTAGTTTTGCAAATGGTATTTGGCTTTCTCGGGCAGATTTGTACATTTTCAGCTTGTAGATCGACGTGTTTCCAATTCCATCACTTGTATTTTCAAAATACTTTCATAAATAGGAGATATCTTCTGCTAGTCAACATGGTCTAACTCCATAGGTGTTGTTAGTCAATTTGCATGCTAAACTGTCGTTTGTACAAAGCACGGCAAATGTAAAATCCTTCATGCCAACAATCTACATGGGCCCTTCACATACCCTCTGTACCTTCCAGGAAACTGGAAGGTAGCGTTAGAAGTATTCAAGATTGCCTATAGGCCTATAGTAAGTAGCATTTCACAAAATAACGCAAAGACATGTTTTGCTAGGCTGTCATTTGTGCAGGAGAGGGAAGGGGCTTAGCAATAATGCGGAAAAAAGTTGAGAGCGGAAGGCAGTAGTCAACTGTAAGTAGAAATCCTTTCGGTACGGATTGGTACCAAAATTACATGGAAAGAGAACATAATTCACGCAATTGCGTTTTTCCGTATAGATTGTTTTCCACACTTTGCAAGTCTAAAAATGCATAAAATCTGTACATCTATGTACAGTTTAACAGGTCTATGAAAAGACTCTGAATCAACATTGGAAAACAACTGAAAGCCGTTGCCAAAATAGAGTTAAAGTTCCTAAGATTACCTTAGTTTAGCTAAATTGTGTCATTTGCTGGTGTAGTTGATTTTGACTGAAGAACGACACATCAAGAGTAAAGCCAAACATTTGCAATTTATAATTAACACAGAGCATTACATCACAAACTATTATATAGGCCAAATTCATTTCAATCCTGAAAAGAGCCACAAACTCAAGACTAATGCAGGACGAGTTGCAAAAGATCTGATGTTAGTAAAAGTATACCATGCCCTGCTTTAAGCAATGATTCTATAAATGCATAGGTAAATTCTGCACGATATTGTGTGGAATCTATCAGATTGTCTTCCGGGTGCTTTCACGGGTCCGCAATATAAAGATAGGCCTTATGCAAAGTCACTACTGCACGGTATAAGTGTATGATTAGTACCTGCATTTTATCTTCCTAAAAAGCTTTTATTCCCTTTTAGAACATCAAGAATCATTAAAATTGATACCCTTGAAACTTTTGATTGGATCCATTGGATTAGTGGGTCATACTTTTCGGTGCGTTGTGAGAACCTTTTGATTGGGGGTGTAAGGAGAATTTGCTACAGATTCAAAGAAAAACAATTACAGACTAAAAGGAAAGTGTTTCTAGACTTCACAGCGTATCGAGCTTTCCCCTTTCTGTTTGGTAATTATTATTCACCCTACAGGCAGTTTCCTTCGTTGTCAATGTAAGGGGACATCCATAGAGGATGTCCGTAGCTTGAGTGAGGAGGGGGCTAGCAATAATATGGACAAGGGTGGACAGGGGGAATGGAGGGGGTCTAGCTGTAAGTAGACATACTTTTGAGTGTTGTCTCTGTAAGAGAGAAAAGGGCAATTAAAGGTTCTTTTATCCTCATCTTTCTGTATTGAAGATTGAAAATTAAAGAGGCAAACAAGAAATAAATACAGTATGCATATTTTTTTCAAAGCGTGTTTATTTTCCGTAGTTTTTGCAGTTCTTTCTTTGTCCTCCAACTCAGTGTCCGCACGGACAAGCAAGTCTTAGAAAAGGAGTTTTAAAAACAGTGTGGATGTCTGTGCATGTTCAATCGTTTTAAATTTTTCATATTTATATTATCAGGCTGCTTTTTATACGATGCAAATTAGTCCCAAAGTTCCTGTTAATATTGAGAAAATATTCCCAGCATTCTACTGGTAAAACGGGAATCTCTCTCATTCGAGATATCGGGTCATATATCTCTACGTCATTTCATTACGAAAGCGTTTACTTGCGAAAATGTTTTTCCAGTCTCGAAATTTTGGTAAGAATGAGATCTCTGTTGAATACATGCCCAGCAAAGCGGGAAAATGATCTTTGTTTGCATAGGTCACATTTCCTCGCCAAAGCGGGAAAGGAGCAAATTATTTCCCCTGGCTGGCCCGTACTATTCAAGCTTCGCAAGGTAAATATGTTTTATGAGGTAAGCTTCCAAATCACAACAAAAGATAGAAACTCTTATTATCAAAAGCAAAAATGGCTTCGAATGAAGCAAAATTAGTGAGTACCAACTTACAATAAAGTCTTGTTCAATGAGGAGTGGAAGAGAATTTCAGTCATCATGGGTTGTAAAGTATACTTGGCAGTAAGGGGGGAAATGCATTAAATCAATCTGCTCGTTTGATTACACTATCAATTACCAATCAAAACAAGCAGAAGACAATACAAAATGAAGAGAAAATAGCCTTTTGATCAAATTCAAAAAGAAAGAACGCATAACAGGCTGATGCTGTTGAGAACTGCAACTCATATAAGAAACTAGTTTTGAACATGGTATTTGGCTTTATCGGGCAGATTTGTACATTTTCAGCTTGTAGATCGATTTCTTTCCAATTCTATCGCTTGTATTTTTGATATCCTTCCATAAATAGGAAATATATCTTCTACTAGTCAACATGGTCTAACTCCATAGGTGTTGTTAGTCAATTTACATGCTACACTGTCGTTTGTACAAAGCCCGGCAAATATTAATTCCTTCGCACAAACACTCTGTTTGGCCCCTTCACATGCCTTCACTATCTTCTAGGAGTATTCAAGATTGCCTATAGGCCTATAGTAATTTGCATTTTATTAAACAATGCACAGAAATGTTTTGCTATGGTGTCATTTCTGAAGGATGATCCACACACACTCAAGACCAACATCGGATGAGTTCCCAAAAGATCGATTGTTAGTAAAATTATAGGATGCCCTGCTTGAAGCAATGATGCTATAAAATTCATACGTAAATCCAGAGAATTCTGCACGATAACATGTGGAATTTATCAATTTGTTTAACGTGTGCCTTCACAGATCCGCAAGATAAAGAAAGACATTTTGCAAAGTCACTACTGTAGAGAAGCATTGTATAGGTGTGTATTCAGTGCCTGCGTTTTATCTTCCTAAAAGGCGTTCATTCCCTATTAGACCATGAGAATCATTAAAATTGACATTTTTATTGGATCTAGTGGATTGGTGGGTCATGCCTGCATAGTAAGCTGTCCTATTATCATCTAAATTTAGAAGTATGCGTTATAGCCACATCATCAAAGTGCTGGCTCTAAGTAGGACTTTTGATAGCTGAATTGAATTGGGTGGGGGTAACATTGACTGGGTGGCATTAGCTGTGGATTATGGCTTAAAGCAATCATGCAATGAGTAGAGCTTGCAGCTTCGAATATCTCTTGAACTATTGAGGAGCGTCATATTGTCATCCACTTTTCACGTGCCGTGTAGTATAGTAGCGTTTAATATGTGTTTCTGATCTAATTAATAGTATTGTAAATTATCACTATTTATAAGTTTCTTCTCCAAAGTGCTGTTCAGTGTTGAGGCGGCACAGATTGTCTTGAGGGGCAGGCAAAATTTGGTACTCCTTTGAAACAAGGATCCTTGATTTTGCATGTTAGACTAAAAGTATTTGTGAAACTTAGATCTTCTAGAATTACCACTTATATACCAACTTATTTTCAGAAAGGCCTTGGCAGTATCTTTAGAACTTCCCTGTTTCTATGCAGAAAATGAACCTGGAAACAAGGAGATATGGTATCAAATTCATTGATTACATGGGTTAATAGTGCGCCAGTTCCTAAGGACAGATTTGTAATGGGGGTCTGGGGGTAAATTTCGTTTAGGAAATTTTTATTTTTAGATCTTCTCACCAAAGATGCGTACATTTCTATTTAACCTCAGAAAAGTTTGCTGATTTCAAATTACAATTCCTCATCGGTATTTGTTATCAATCAAGCTATTGTGTTAGGTAAAATTAATGAAAAGATGATTTTTTCAGCTTGGAGAAGTGGAACAAGAGGATAGTAGGCTGAAGTGTAACATACTATCGTCCTGTTGGCATTTCTACTAGCTGCACTGAAACGTCTGGCCAAGAAATTTCAAATATGATTATGAAACAATTTTATTCATTAAATAGCTTACATGTAACTATATTCCTAGATGTGTAATTGTAATCTACGCTTTTATTTTCTTTTCTTCTACGCGTACATATTATTTCTATAGGAAAAACTTCGGTAGTAGCAATCATTCCTTGAAGTTTGTATCCTATGTAAAATTGTTTATTATTGTTATTATTAAAATGAAAAAAAGATTAAACCTTGTAGTTTGAGAAATCCATGAACTCTTTTGAAAAATACTTTAGCTTTTCGCTTTGAATGGTTCGGAGTAAGGTAATTGAGTGTAGCATTTCAATCTTAGTCAGCATCTGATTACAGTAAAATATTATATTGAAATCGTGAAAAGTATTTTCTAATACTGGTGCTACTTTATGACTCATATTGTTTCAAATAATGATTCCTTTGATCATGAATTGCAAAGTGGATTTTCATTTGAAAGAATGGTTTTGTATGTAGCCCTTCTTTGTATCCTTTCGGCACCTCTTACAAACCAAGCGTAGCTGATTTCAGCTGATAAATTATAAAAATTATTCAATTTGTTCAATCAAATTCTTATCTTGCCCTTTTGGCTCCCCTTGCAAATCATGCCTGGGAGGGCAATACCCCCTGGCCCCTATGCTACCACGTAACTGATCTTGTTGATCAAATTCTCTAGGTTCTCATAATATTTTGCTGTTTTCCATTCCAATCACATTTCACAGCATCTTAATATTAAATCATCTTGTCCGTAGCAAAGAAAAGATGCATAAAGTATACCTGGAGACCTTCTAGTTCCTTCGTGTATGGTTTGTTTCATTGTATCTTTTCTATCTAACTATGTACAATTTCTACATCCAAGTGTAAGAATAGTCTTCAACAATGCTCAATTACTTTTTTGTTTGCATGGAAGAAAGAGTCTTTGCTGGATTTACGTAAATTTTGGTGTAAGAAGTATATTGGGATGAAATAAATTTCTGTAAATATATCATCAATAAAGTATATGCAATATAAAAATTGGAACTAAAATGTCTGCATTTCTTATTAAAATTCTATCGTATAATACAGCACGTCCTTGATTATCCGAACCTTGTTTATTCGAAAGCCCCAATGCTATCACCCAAAATTTTCAAATCTATTTTCCTGACGCGGACTACTTAAACCGCATTTTTCCATATTTAAGTAGTCCGTGTTTCATGCTGAACAAAGTGCTTTTCAATTGGGGAGGGGGAGACAGGCGGGGTGCGGAAATTTCGAAGGAACAACCCACTATCTATCCTTTTTCAAATAGCTCTTTTGAATCGTACTGAAACATTGTAAATCATACCTAAAAGGGATAAGATAATTGTTTTCTCTTGTCTATTTTTCGAACATATGCCATATTATGCATAAATATTAAGTAGTCATTTTGGCGACCCAAGTTTCCATCCTTGCTTAACCGACTTTTTGGCTTATCCGAACGGCTGGCTCCGCATTTGAGTTCACGCCATTCGTATAAATGAGGACGCACTGTACTCACCAAGTCACTCAGTGGATATTCATGTTAACATTTTAAAGTGTTTTAGACCCAACTCAAGTATAATAGATTATAACAAGAATAGTATTCAGATGTTAGCTATATCTTTTAATTCTTTTTGACGTCCAAGAGGTTGTTAAACACTACAACAGATTCTTGTCTTATAACCTTGCTGTACCCCCTCTCTTTTATATGAGAAACAGACACTACTGATATTATTTAAGCAGACATGACTTAAGGACTTCTGACAATTTGTTAGCTAGATCCTGCTCTTCTATTTGATTTGAAGGGCTCTTTAGTAAAAGCATGTAAAATAAACTTTAGAAGGTGCTGCATTTGTCGCCACCAGCACTGATTTAATCTCCGCATATCAAACAGAATAAAGCAATTAATATTATCACTCAGTATAGGCTATATTAAATCAGTATTTATCATTGATTAATAGTAAATTGATACAAAGTTTCGACTCTAAGCATTTATAACTTTATCCTAGATTCTTCAACCTGAACTGATGGTATTCATTGAGAAGTCTCGTTTAGAATGCTGATGTTTTTATCATATTTCATTAAGTATCTTTAAATATTCTGCTTATTGTTTTGCACTTTATAGCTTTGATTAGAAATGCAAACTTTCCCGTTAATCATTGTGCACTTTTTACATAAACAGCCTGTTGCACTCCGCCAGAAAAGCTATAACCACGTTATCAATTCTCAAAAAATTATCATCAGCGCAAAGAAGGCAGGATTGCATCATCACCTAGGCCTTGCGTGCGACAACTGAAGAATAAGATTTTATGAGTAAAGGTCGCTTTCCACTGAGAAAAGAGTGAGTGAGATAGTGACGCGCGAACTTTTTTCTGGAGTAATATTTTCGCTTATCAATTTCCACTCACTGCAATAGACCCGTTAGACGTTTACTGCTTCTTTTATGAGATGATTCAATTGTGAAAATTAGTAGTTTCTTTTATTTGCGTTGAGTAATGTAGTTATTTAAGATTTTAGGAAGTATAAGGCAAAAGGTAAAAACAAACAGCATTTCACAGTGTTACTTTTGCTACAAAGTAAACAGTGGAGTAACCAACCTAGGTTGTGGCAAGGACAGCTCCTAAGGGCCCCATTCTTTTAATACGGGAATGACACAACATAGATTTTCAAGAGAAGAGCTTTTTTATTTTATTTGAAGTACAACTGAAATTGGGTCCCAATCTTACTGAATTCCTAAGAGCCCCGAGTGTTTCCGTTACGTCACTGTTTGCAAATATTTTAGGAGTAATAAAACAGCTATATGTCACATTAACCCTCGATTACATCACTGTTTGAAATATTGTCAGAAAAAAGAAAGGTAAAACCTTTGAAAATATATTGTGTCCAAGATGTATTCAACATATGGACAAATTTTGAAACATTCGTATTCCAACCTAATGAGAGGAATGCGACTATACGACACTGATTTCGTTTACAAATTGCTTCAGGTGAGTCCTCACGTAGCTACACTGCTGTAGGAGACTCTACATTTTTTTTAACTGTTGTTGATATAAAGATTGGACATTGCTACCTTCATGGCAAGTGATTTCGATAACATTAGCCCATCGTATAACTTTGGTTCTCCACATGGATGTGGATGAATGAACGTCATCAAACTTTCTCTCATTGGCTAGATTGCATCATTAGGCAGCGAAACTCGTTGACTTCACTTCAACTCTTCAGTGAAGAGACATTTCTTCACTGCGAAATTGAGAAATTTTTACTGCGCATGAGCAGTGCGAACTTTTTTCAACTTTCACTAACCTTGTTCTCTGTGGAAATCGGCATTATCCTTTTCTCAGAACCACTTGCATTATTTGATTTAAGCTAAGCTACTATTTCAGATCACACTAGCAATTTTTTTAGCAGGTTGCCATAATTCATTCTTTTCTGTTTTCAAAACTTGTGATAATCTAGGCTGGTAGAGGAAAATTTTGGTCAAATTGTTCAATTTGTCATACCAGCAAGAGAATTGGTTAAACTTATAGAGTTTGATGCGCTAAAAAAAATTAGAATTGGGACCCCATCCCAATAACGCATCCAAAAATTACTTTTCGGACAATGGAGCACTCGCCTCCATTGTTTTCACCATTTCATGCAATAACTCTCATGAAATTGCATGAAATTGCTTGATATCTGCATGAAACATGGGATTCAGTATCAGTTCAATGCACTTAAAAAAGGTTGGATCGAGACTCTGATTTACCCTACTTACTTCCTATGTATACTGTCATGGATTCGAGAATCTGCCCTACATGTACGTCTTACAGTGAAGTCATAGTTATTGCGGAGATTCCTGCTTCACTGTTCAAATACCTGAAAATGAGTTTCGTACAATAGGCAAGACCCGTAAGCATACTGTGCGTTGTAGAGTCCCTTTGAAAGAAATACGCATAAAGAGGTTTGTTGATGCTATAAACAATTTTACGGTCACTTATTGCCACAGCACTTAATAGAGTTTCGTGTAATACTGTAGCATTGCTTGTTAAACGTATCAGCACCTATAACTATGGAGTATTTTAGTTCTAAATATCTAGCAGGGATGTCCGAATTATTTTCAGTAAGGGCCACTTGCAGAAAAATAATGAAGGGGAATTTCAACAGATTACAGCTAGCACTCTGAAACGTAACCACCAGTGATGTACCCAGACACCTTCTCTTAGGGAGTGGGGCATCTTGACCAATTCATCAACGATTGTGTCTTAGAAACAAAGTCACCGAACATAAATGCTGTTACCAACTCTCATGTAGGACGACTTCTATTTAAACGTGTCAGCGCCTATACCTATGCAGTACTTTAGTTATAAATATGTAACAGGGGTGTCAAGATTGTTTTCAGCAAGGGCCACATGCAGAAAAGTAATGAAGGGGAACTTGAACAGATGGCAGATTACAGATAGCACTCTGAAACGTGACTACTTTTCATCTTTCTATCTATATGATTCCACCAACCTTGGTTAAGTTTTGCAACAACGAACATAATGATCCATGAAAGCATCTCTTCTTTAGCAGAAAGTTTGACTGATGCAATTTGAGACTAACCTCTAGATAACCCACTGCTGTTGCATTTTCCTTATAAAAGAAACTTTTATTGACTTTGTATCTTAACATTTGCTTGAACATCTGTTTCTTTCCTCTTTATGATTCCTCATAGTACCAAAGTAAGTCATAGCACCATTGATGACACATACAAGAAGTTTGTATGTATTTTGCTTAAGCTCAACAAAGCTGACATCCAGTTATTTTTGTGGATTACTTTCAATTCCATTTACAAATCTTGTCCCCATCCATGCAGAAATGCTTCCCGTAGCAATGGAGCATTTGCCTTTGGACATACTGGGCACTTGCCCAGAAGCCCTCTAGACTTCTTGAAATTAGCGCTCTCTGAGGTAAAATTTCAAAATCCTTTGAAGTGCTATTGACTTTATTATTCTGTTTGAAGTGAGTTCCAACCTCTTCAAACAAGTGTATCTGTGTTGATGATAAGTGGCAAGGATAGCTTTTGTCTGGATTGTGTTGAAATATATATCTTTGTACAAGTGTGATCGTTGTCTCGAGTTTCTTGTAATCAATTAGGTACGTTGTCCCATGCTGGAGAATAAAGCACTTTTGCCATTGTATTTGAGTGTAAAGCTTAAAATGTCTACATGTGCAGTTTGCAAAACTTTCAAATGTGCAATAGTAGCTCTGAGGCAGCAACGTGGTCTTTCAATTTTGCCATCATTTGGCATCTTGCCATTGACTTCTCTACAGAATAGTTCTATAGCACAAATTGACATTTTTACTTCCAAAACTAATAAGGAACTAGCAAATCTCCTATCTTGGAAGGGTGGCATTTTCCTACGTCATGGAGCACTCATTTCTGAATGTTTTCTAAACGAAAATCCCATTTCTCGGGTACAATGTGACAGAAAAAATTACAAAAGTCTTGAATTAATGGGCGCAGATCTGTGATAGGCAATAATCTCTGACCCTCAGATATGATGTCTACACGTAACACAATCATTTTGGTATATTTTAAGGTGTCCCAATGGACATTTTGACCAGGCCCCCAACAGAAGTAAACCCTTCCTTGTGCCACAGCTTTCAGGCAGGTCATAATTTGGACACCCCTGGTATAGAGGTTAGTTGTTTTGAGTTATAATATGGAGTAGATCTAGCTTCCGATGTAGTACGCTTTTCATAAATATTCGCATAATTAGTTAGTTAGTAAATGCAATATTTCCCACTGCCTCTTGAATTACCCACACTTGATAATTTAGTTTCAGTCGGTAAAAGATTGGATCCAGAGCTGTACCTTTGGAGGCTAACAGCGTGGCCACCAGTTCTTGAATTCCTTGAAAGCTCCAGGAGTTTCTATAAGTGTCAATAACAGATCTTGGTTTCACTATTTCTCTTCGAAATCGTTGAAAGTTTCTTGAAGTTCTAGAATGTTCTTGAATTTTGTTGCAATTTTGATGCAAGGCTGACTAGTCTTACTTTTGGACACAACATATGTTTCTCTTTTCCCAACTTGATTTACTAAAAGCTTCTACTCAACTTAAACATTAGGAGTTTCGGAGTGCTTAGAAGCATCTTGGAGTGAGCTCTTAGTTCTTAAAACAATAATTTTATGGGCTTTGCCACAGACCCTGTCGTTCCCCTCTGACTACCCTCTGGACCCAGGGGCATAGCAAACGAGGGGTGGGTATGAGAGTATAACATCCCCTCAATTTTTGCAGCTAAAGAAAATGAAAGTAAAATTGGGTCACTACATCGTCAATACCAAGTACCTTTTATAGAGTTGAAGGCTACATAATGCTTGTACAACAGCTGAGAGAACTTATGGTAAAAGGTAGTATATACTGTATTTGCAGAAACCACTATCAAAATAGTATTGTCTAGTCATCTGAGAACTATAGTTTTGAAGCCTGTTCTCCGGGCCAACTAAGGCGGACTCTATATTAGACTCGGGATGCGGATGAATTTCTAAGACACTCTGTAGATTATAAGACCAGCAAAATAGTTCTCTTATAAAGTACTGTATTTGCAACACCCAATCTCCAATGCCATTTTCTAGCCACCTTAGTACCTGTATTTTGAATTTTTTTCTGCTGGCCTTACCATGATGATCCGTATAATAGATACTGAATACAGGAGAATGCCTACCCATTGAAAACTTGTGATAGCCATGTTTGCTCTCTTGTCCCTACCACATGCAACTATCCAAAGAGCATTGCTTTAAGACATTAGAATTTATAGTGATCGTTGACCAAGAGAACAACTTACTAACCAGGTAAATTCAGCTAAATTCAGCCTCACACCCCCTCACCCAAAGGGTTCTCGCGATGTCCCTACTTAACCTTGGTTCAAAAGTAGATTCTTTTCGTTCAAAGGCTCCCCCCATTCCAAGCTAGATAGATGCGCCCTCTTCTGTATCCTTGAAGTTTAAAGAAAATCCTTGAACGCTCCTTGGAAAGTCCTTAGTTTTTTTTTTGAGAATTCAGTCAGTGGCCACGCTGACTAATCACTCAATATAAAGTGTACTTGTTCTGACTCTGTAGTCTTCTTTTTTGCAAACTTCCCCTTCATAGAGTTTGCAGTGCTATGAAAATTAGAAACTCTAGCAACTTCAAAATTGTAAACTTTTATAACTCTCTAAGGAATTTTTGTTTCATTTTTAATAAATGGTGATATTTTTACCATGGCTTTTTTGCTTAATAAAAGGTACCAATTTTGACACTCTTTGGATTAAAAACTTTTCCAGATTTTCTTGAGGAACATTCCAAATAGTATTGCCACACTAAACAAAGAGTGGCATGGAATATTACCTCTTTGTAGAAGCAGAATTTTGGTTTTTTAATCTCGATGGCTTTTAGCGTCTCAGTAAGATAGGGGAGTGGGCGTTACCCGTCAGTAGCTTTGGAAGGAACAAAGTAACTGAACAGCATCAACCATAGTCTACTGTTGAGAGTAATGATAAAAGTCCCCCTTTGTCGGAAGATTGTGGCTCGTGTGCCTTAGCCTTCTTACCCTGGCTTAGATTAGTAAGTATTCTCCATTGATAACTACAAATTGACTGCATAGTTTGATTAGTGTCAGTTAAGTGTGGTACTGAGAAGTGATGACATTTATTACTACTTTCTGACATTCTTCTATGTACCATCACATTAAATAACGTCTTTGTAAAGAACTTTCTGCCTAAAGTAGTGGGAAAGTAATTTCAAAGAGAAGCATGGGAATATTGCTAAATTATCTTGTTTTATACATTTAACTATCGTAAAGTATTATGCCTTCTTGCATTGCAAATTTAATTTTTCGGTTAGAACAAATATTCAGTACGTAACGATTAGAGTAATGCATTTTGGTGAAAGAAGAGTCAATCTATATTGAGGATAGATTAGATTGATTAGTGCTAGTAGCAATAAATAATGCTTTTAATGACGTTTAATACCTCTTTCACTCAATGCATCAGGGTACTACTAGTCACAGCTTCAGTGGGGTTGTTGATGCATAATCGATAGAAGACTTGTTGTGGCTATTTTGTAGCAAAATCGAAGACAATTGACCTGAATTTGGCAACGTGCATGTCCCTAGTTTTCTTCAAAACTTGCTTCTGTGTAATCATGCTTCTTGAGCAGTTATATAGCGGAGAAAGCTCAAAAAGCATTGGTGAGGCCTGCACCACAACATTGTAATTGAAGTAGAAATGATAGAACAGCTATGCACAAACAGAGTAGCTATGAAAAGCTCTTTAAGTTAGCTACTGTAACTTTTTCTAATGTCCACAATACTTTGAAAAATCTCCGTGTCCCAAAGTCGAGACTTTGATATTCTTTCGAGAAATTGCATGCAACCATTATTTGGATTAATCGTTTAACATTCCTTTGTATATAGGAGGAATTGTAAAATGCTCGTTCATTACTTTAATTACTGTTGCCGAAACATATACAAACACAGTATTTAAACCCACCTACAGCAGACTTGCTTCATTTTGATTTAATCATATTATTTCCGATAGCGGCAGGTGTAGACCACATCAATGCTTGATCAGCTTTCTCTGCTATATCATCGCTTATAAGTGTTGACGAAGTACATATATGTTCGTTGCCAAATGCAGGCAAATTTTCCTTCTTTCTGCTTTGCAAAGGTCACAATAAGTCTGTTTTGATCATACACCAAAACAATCCCATAAAACTAAAAACAACTCGTTGGTACAGCCATGACTACTAGTACCGTGATGCATTGCGTGACACGTAATAGGTGACGTAAAGTATAAAGGTTTATTGTATGGGCATGGCTTTGCAATACTCTATTGTTGTACCTTAACACAGAATGTGCATTGTCCCTATGTTATCTTTGAGTTAAGAATGACTTCATCAATTTTTTTCACCTTCCGTTATAGCTGTCACATTATTAGCTGCCTTCTGCTTAGGGAACTATTAAGAAAGTACGTACGCTCAAATATTTGACCCCTTCCCCATTGTATGCTTTTGTACCTTTTGCAGATACCCTCTCCCCTGGATATACGTGTGTGTAAGTTATCATTCCCCATCCAAATATTTCCTTTTAATACATATTCAATAAATCTAAAGTTATTACAAATTTGTATGAAATCCATTAGAAATGATCTTGCTTGAAAAAAATAGTTGTATTTATATAGGTTGCTTTGCAAGTAATTTGTATTTGAAGATTACCTGATAGTAAGTATGTTCTTAAAAGAGCCTCTTTCCATCTCTTGCATTTTCGGACTCTTCTGAGTGCCCAATCTCTTCCTTCAGAGTGTATGTACTTTTTGAATGGCACCCATGTTGATATTGATGATATTTCTTTGATAGCAGCTGCTACGTATGTCTATGATATGAAATAAGATCAGGCAGTACAGTGCTGCTACTTTGCTGGAAGGCCATGTAAAGAAATATTTTGCTTGCTGTTTTGCCATAATATTTAAATTAAGCAGTTAGTTTTGTTGCTAAATTGATTATCCATTTTTGCTTAATATGCTTTATGATAACCGCCTTATTGAACTTACAATGAGAGAAGGCTGTATTTTCGCGTTTACTGTAGAACTTAGATCAAGCTTTATCATATAAGTTTTGCTATTTTTGCTGCATCATATTGAAAATGGTCTCTTTTCTTAGCTCTCTCTCTCTCTCGAAAGATCACTACTTTGTGTTGTTCGAATCCTTTGTAAATGAGCAATACTTCTATGACCGATGTACATGGCAAGTTTCTTTGCTTGTATAGAAAGGCAAAAAGGTTTTAAAATCACGTGTTTGCTGTTAGGGTGCAAAATTCAATATGAACCCTCCACAAACAAGTAAGGAAGAATACAGAGAATTATGTACTCTCAAGCACTGAATAATCATCCCCTTCCTATTGACAGCTCTCGAAAATTTCCCTATCCTCTTACTTATTCCATACTCTCTCCCAAAGTATTACTTTTGAGGACTTCATTCGAGATATTGTATTTCTTCTGAGGTGCATTTGGTCAAATAAACATTATTTATGTTTATTTTTTCAGTCTCTTTAGCATGCATGTAAAAAAGTATGAAAGTAACTGATCAAACTGTGTACACGGCTTCTAGTTTTGCAACTCTTACATTTATGCCATTATCAAACTTCTGTAAGTATTTGACCTCCCGATTCATCCATACCACCCTAATTATGTCGGTACTTATCGGCATTAGCCGTTTCTCAGAACTACTTGCATCATTGGATGTAAACTAAGCTACTATTTCAGATCACACTAGCAATTCTTTTACCAGGTTACCATAATTCATTCTTTTCTGTTTTCAAAACTTATGATAATCTAGGCTGCTAGCGGAAAATGTTGGTAAAATCGTGCTATTTGTGATACCAGCATGAGAATTGGTTAAACTTATATAGTTTACGTTAAATGCGTTAAACCTATAGAGTTTGATGCGCTGTCAAAAAAATTACGATCAGGACCCCATCTCAATAATGCTCCCAAAAATTAAATGATTAAATTTTGCAACAACGAACATAATAATCCATGAAAGCATCTCTTCTGTAGCAGAAAGTTTGACTGATGCAATTTGAGACTAACCTTTATACAACCCACTGCTGTTGCATTTTCCTTATGAAAGAAACTTTTATTAACATTTGCTTGAATATCTGCTTTTTCCTCGTTATGATTCCTCATAGTACCAAAGAAAGTCATAACACCACTGATGAGTCATACAAAATGTTGGTATATAATTTTGCTTAAGCACAACAAAGCTGGTATCCAGTCATTTTTGTGTGCTACTGTCAATTCCATTTACAAATCTTGCGTTTACCTTTGAGCATACTGGGCACGTGCCCAGAAGCCCCCTAGAAGTATTAAAACTAGGGGTCTCCGAGCTAAAATTTAAAAGTCCTATGAAGTGCTATAAACTTCATTATTCTGTCTGAAGTGAGTTTCAACCTCTTCAAACAAGGGTATCAGTGTTGGTGGTAAGTGGCAAGTATAGCTTTTGTCCTTATTGTATTGAAATTTATATCTTTTTACAATAGCTAAACTGGGAAAATCAAAAGTATTCATCATAATCCTTAACTTCTCAAAATTCATGTAACTTGGAATACGTGCAAGTGCATACAGCTTACATGCATGCTTTACATATTGCATTAACATGACTTTTGAAAACAAGGTTCTTGTCCAAGGTTACATCCAGAAGTATTTCCTCGACTGATTCTGTTATCACAGTTTCACTAATGTATATATATTCCTTTTCTCAATAGTCAGTGGGTGCGTTGTCCCATGTTGGAGAATAATGCACTTTTGCCATTGTATTTGAATGTAAAGCTTGAAGTTTCTACGTGCACAGTTTGCAAAAATTTCAAATGTGAGATAGCAGCTTTGAAGCAGCAATGCGCACTTTGAATTTTGCCAAAACTTGGCATCTTGCCGTTGACTTCTCTACAGAGTAGTTTTAGAGCATAAATTTACATTTTTACTTCTCAACTAATAAGGAACTAGCAAATCTTTTATCGAAAGTAGGGGATCTTGGCAACAGAAATCAATCATTAAACATCTATATTCAAAATTTCCAGGTTAGGTTGAAAAATCCAATTCCTCAGCCGGACTATAATGTCTCTTCCGAATGAGCTCTTTGGTCGTTCATGTGGAAGATCACCCATCTAGTTTCTGACCGTAAAAAGTCATGCTTAAGTTAAGCTAATACCACTGGCTGGGCTACTTGGCCACTCACCCCGTTCTAACAAAATGAGCATGGGGCTTTTCATCTTTTAAGAGACTGAGTTGGAACTTCACAAGCTTTGTATCTTGGAAGACTATTTCTGCTCTTAAGTTTCCGATAATCGCATTTTTCCAGACTATTTGCTATAATGCGCTAATTCCAAAAACTAAATTACTAATTGCGAGATTTTCATAATTGAAGAATTAACTTAAGATTTCACTCTCAGAATTTGACATATCTAATTAAATGAATGTACAAACGTAGCATACAAAATTGTTTTTAATGTTAAAGAGACAATAGAAGATTACCAATAGTTGCTGGAATATTGTCTGCTATCCAGCATCTCTGGAGGCAAAACCATCTTGAAATAAAATTCCTATTTAACTTTTCCTTAGTGTAAAACAAGTTCATGATGTAGGAAAAACTTAGACAAATCCGAATTCCTAACAATTTCTTAAGATTTTCTTTATATTGCAGAAATAGAAATGGTTCACGGGACAAAATAGCCTAAAGGACTAATCACCTATAAAGACTGAGAAACAATTATATTTTTGTTGTTCCTGGTAAGAGATGATTATCTAACGTTAACAGCATTTGGAAAAGTATGAAGATCTCTCCAATTGAAATTTCACGACAAACTATATTCAATCCCTCGGTAATTTGCGAATACACATTATGCTTTCTTGCGTATCCATGCTAACTCTAAATTATTATTACATTTACATTAAAGTTTAGTTGAGAGATTGTTAGAGGGAGGGTTAGAGGGGGCTATAGCCCCCTGTCAGAACAAACTAGCCCCATGTCGGCAGACAAGAAGCTATGTTCCGGAGAATTTTAGCATTTATAGTACTCTGAAAACTGTACTTTAGCTCCCTTGTAAGAAGAGTGAACCCCCCTGACTCGTCGGAGAATTCCTGGCATCACCCCTGATTTCCATTAGTTCAATTTATGTCGTCCTCAAAGTCAATTAGTGTTCTATTGTTAATATGGGCACTATTCCAGTGATATATCAGATGTACGGAATAGAGCGAAAATGTTGGGGTGTCGCACCCTATACACCCTCCACTAAATCCGTCTATTGCAATTACAGCTGCAGGACCAATCACTTTGCTGTTCGATGCTAGAAGTTCTACTGCTGCTATCGTAGACTGATTCTTTTTTCAAACATTGTTTAATAAATAGTAGCATCTACTCTAGAATATTATACCTCACTAAAAATAGGCAGTATAATATTGGCTACTTCACATTCGATAAAAAAGAAATAGCATATGTAATACAGATATATGGATAAATGTGAAAAAGGAACAAAAAGCAAAACGAGACCAACAAAAAAGAAAATAGGAGTCCATCAAATCTGGATCTGTCCAATCGTTGTTTCGGCGGAAAGATATGTAATATGTAGAGAAAAATAGGAATGGTCGTGATTTTGGAAACTAGACGTTTTTGATGTATTTCTGTTAAATCTAGATCTTTTAGCAGGTTACATAGCGATATACAAGAATTTTGAAGCACGCCTAAAGCGCTCATAGATATATCAATAAAATTAACCTCCTGTTATGATAGTGACAATGAAGGAATTAGAGGCTTGTATTTATTTAACTTCCTGTCACTGTTAATCATAAGATTACTTATAATACAAAGTATTAATCATGATTAGGTAGAACATTTTAAATTCATATTTTATGACCCAAATTGTTCTATAACACAATAAAGACAGCAATAGATCATTTCATATAGAATGATGTTGCTACAAAACTTATTGCAAAGAGTTAATAAAGAAAGTGAATTAAAAGGAATAAAGATAAATATAAAGAAGACAAAAGTTATGGTAGTATCTAAGAGAGATCATAACCAAAGAATGGATATCAAACTAAGTAACAAAGATATTGAACAAGTTAAAGATTTCACGTACCTGGGAAGTAATATAAGTTGTGACGGAAGGAATGATAAAGAAATAAGAAGAAGAATAGCAATTGCCAACCAAAGCTTGGAGAAAATAAAGAAATTGATTACCAACTCAAAAATATCCATAGATATAAGAAAAAGATTCGTGAAATGCTATGTATGGTCAACGCTCTTATATGGATGTGAATCGTGGAATATAAATAAGGAATCCAGAAGAAAACTAGAGGCAATGGAAATGAGAATATGGAGAAGAATGCTAAAAGTCTCGTGGACTCAGAGAGTAACAAATGAAGAGATAATGAGAAGAGTGAAAACTAAAAGAGAACTAATGACTAGTATTTGTAAAAGGCAACTAAAGTTTGTAGGACATATCGAAAGAAAGGGAGGCTTTGAATCAATATGTATGACTGGAAAGATGGAGGGAAGAAGAGAAATAGGAAGACCAAGGAAGAAATATCTGGATGCGATGAAAGAAATAGTGGAAGGAAGATGGACGGATGCGCAAATAAGAAGAAGGATGAAGAACAGAGAAGAGTGGCGTTCCATGGTTGCCCACGTCCGGATGGATACGGCACTACGATAGATAGATGTTGCTATGCAACAACTTTGATACTGAGTAAAATGTCAGTTAGAACCGTGTAATTCTATGGCTGCGAAGTATCGTTTTTTATCCACGCTATAACTCAAAATGATTATCACCATCAGAGGCAGATCCAGGAAGAGGCCGTAGGGCCATGGCCTCACAAATAGCAATATTTCCTATCAAAAGCACAGGGAGACGGGGGGATAAGGGGAGCTGCAACCTCCCAAGTTGGATGGGAATCTTTTTCACTTGGGAAAAATTCGGGCAACTTTTCAGCCTGCTCTCTAACTTTACGTGATATTTCGGGCAGAAAATTTACAGCTCTCCTAAATTTGACGTCCTCCAACGCATACAATAGTTGCTAAGAAACCTTTTCATGAAAAAGACAAATAAGGTCCCCCAAAGTCCAGCTCTGGATCTGCGTGGTGGATCAAGAGCTGGACTTATACTATATTTTAGTCAATAATCGTTTACATTGATCTTGAGAGTTTATGTCTTCATAAAAATAAATTGCTTTACTTAGCTACGGGACCTTCATTTGCTTAGCTTACCTTTTTATCATTAATCAAATCTTTGAGTTTAACTGCAGACAGATAATGACATTAAAATGTGTCTTTAATAATTAATCATTAATCTTAAGGAATTTAAGGCTTCTAGCCTCTAGGCCTATGAAGGTTTCTATCTTTTGTGAATGTGTTAACATTCTTTAAGCTTTCATTTGAGTATATTTACAATATAAATACAATAATACACCTCGCCTATAATGGTAGTGTACCAATGGCTAGTTTGTAATATACATGACAAATAGCAAAAACTAGTGATAATAGACATGAAATAAATCAAACGTAAAATAATAAGAAAGGGAATTGAATGTTCAGAAATTCTGGGTTGTTCCATAATTTGTCTCTTTGGCAAAAGGTACAATATAAGGACCTAATAGAGATGTTGATTGTCTTTATAAAACTTATTTCTATACAATTTTTCTAAATCCAGATCCTGGAGCAACGATAGAAAGGAACCACAGGAAGAGCCCATAGTACCAAGAGCACCCATAGAGAAATTAGAAAAAGTACCTTTGTTAAAGGTAGAGGACAGATCCTTGATCAATTTAGTGTTTTTATTGGCTTTCCTATTACTACTTACCTGAATATTAGCCTCAAAACCTAAATAATTCGTACACTAACATACCTCCTCAAACCTCACTCCCAAAGGTACTTGGAATTGGTTAGCCCGGCTACAAATGAAAAGAGCAACCACAACAACAAAGTAAAAATGCAAGAAAATGCAACTAACTAAAAGGAAATCAAATGGTGATTGGCCTAAGGCTTGGCTTTGCATCAGAGAATAAATCACTGCATATATCAATGATTGAATCGGTAGAAAATAAATAACTGCACATATCAATGATTGAAACGGTAGAAAATAAATCACTGCACATATCAATGATTGAATCGGTAGAAAATAAATAACTGCACATATCAATGATTGAATCGGTAGAAAATAAATAACTGCACATATCAATGATTCAATCGGTAGAAAATAAATCACTGCACATATCAATGATTGAATCGGTAGAAAATAAATCACTGCACATATCAATGATTCAATCGGTAGAAAATAAATAACTGCACATATCAATGATTGAATCGGTAGAAAATAAATCACTGCACATATCAATGATTGAATCGGTAGAAAATAAATAACTGCACATATCAATGATTCAATCGGTAGAAAATAAATCACTGCACATATCAATGATTGAATCGGTAGAAAATAACTGCACATATCAATGATTGAATCGGTAGAAAATACATAACTGCACATATCAATGAATGAATCGGTAGAAAATAAATCACTGCACATATCAATGATTGAATCGGTAGAAAATAAATAACTGCACATATCAATGAATGAATCGGTAGAAAATAAATCACTGCACATATCAATGATTGAAACGGTAGAGCGGCCAAAGCTCTCAAGACAGCTAGTAGATAAGTTAAAAAATTTAAAAAGAACGCATTGAGATTTCAAGTCATGCAGGAGTTGTTGATATTTTTCTCGTGTTCTTTATGCATTAATATCTAGATCAGTTTCAAAACCTACTGTCAGTTCGAGTACAAAGAGCTTTTGATCTGCTATGAAAAGAAGATCTGGATGGAATGCATCCCCGGTAACTATGCATGGAGAGAGAATAATACTAATAATGGTAATACGTCATAGTTGGAGTAGTAATACGAGATTCTTTTGGCCAGAAAAGCCAAGAGTGCACCTTTACTTAAAAGAAAACTTCAAGTGGCAGCGAGACTTCAATTACATGAGGTTAAACATTCAGAACCAAAGGAGAGAAGTTGATGTATTCAATATGGTTTATTGAGATGGCACGAACATGCAAGTGATAACATAGAAGCTGAAATGGAGTATGAATATGAAGAAGCAAGACTTAAGATTGGGTCATTAATTCTTTGTGGGCACAAGGCAAGGGAAATTCTTTTTTAGTCTATGGATTTTCTGCCTATCCTCTTAGATTTACGTAGGAATGGTAGTGTCCTCTCCATCATTTCAGAAATTTTTTCATCTCTTCAAAAAGATTTTGAAGAGAGCTGAAGAAATAGTTTATATAATTGTTTGATTAAATATTCAGTCTTTAAGACACTAATGGAATCAGATTAAATTTTTATGCATATGTTGATTATTTTATCGGAATATGCCCATTACATCCTGTACAAGGTATCAGTTTTGCCATTTTCGTGTTCTTATAAACATAGACATAGATGAGTTCACAAGGCAGCTTCGTGGTAAACGGGATTATGTTAGCATGGAAAAGAAGCAATTGTTGCTAAAACTGCTGAATCTTTGCAATCTGAAGGAGCTACATGCTGCTTTCAAGATAAACACCCAGAAATGAATATGAGCATTTTGATAGTTGCAAGCTTGCTTCCAAAGAAATGTAAAACTGTTAGTCCAAAGGGTTCTCATTCAGTTTGCGTCTGCAGTATCTGCCAAAATGAAAAGTTTAAGGCTGAGTGCTATCGACAACGAAAAGGAATAACCTGAATCATGTACCCTACACCCTATTAAAATATATCATAATTCAGAAGGGGTATTAGCAATTGAATCCCTGTGCTTCATTCAGATGATCTTGTACATGACATCAACATGGTGTAAAAAGTGATGAAGGAAGCTTCGTCCTACATCAAAACTAAAATTTCAAAGTATAAAAAAACAATCCACTACTTCTCAGATGGTTGCTCAGGACAGTACAAAAACTGCAAATAATTTCTACCTCTCTGCTACCACTGAAGTGACTTTTCCATGTATTGCACATAGAACTTTTTTTCAACGAGTCACAGTAAATCTCCCTGTGATGGATTGGGGGGAACTTTGAAACACTTAGCTGCAAATTTGGTCTTCTAATGTCTGCAATGACCGTTACACGACCAAATTTTGAGAGCAAAAGCATTGTTTCAGCTTTGCAAGAGGAACATTAAAGTGCTTATGCATCGTAAATTTCGAATATACTTTTTTAGCTAAAATCGAAAGTTCGGTCTTTCCAATGCATGAATATCATATTATTTTAGTTCTTACTGGCGAGAAAGGTGTTGAAATTAGCGTTTGTTTTGAGGCACTAGGTGCGAATTTTGATAGCCATTGCATGATGTCATAACGAGGATCAAACCGAGTGCATTCTTTAGGCCTATATCAGTTAGTAAACAAAGCATAAGAAAGCTTCTCGTCTTGGCGTGCTATGGCTCATTAAAATAGCAAACAGTGACAGTGAATCGTCATTTTATGATGAATCTACTGATTAAATAGCGGAGACAAACAGCAATGATGTGGCCTACACCACAATATTGGAATTGAAGTAGAAATCATAGAACAGCTATGCACAAAAAGAGTAGGTATGAAAAGTTATTTAACTTAGTAACTTTCGACAATCTCCGTGCCCCCAAAGTTGAGACTTTGATATTCTTTAGAGAAATTGCATACAACCAATATTTCCTATTAATCGTTTAGCATTCCGTTGTATATAGGAGGAATTGTAAAATGCTCGTTCATGGTTTCATTTCTGTTGCCGAAACATATAGAAACACAGTATTTAAACCCACGACGCAGTTGAATTGCTTCGTTTTGACTTAATCATGTTATTTCCGATACCGGTAGGTGTAGGCCACATCAATGCTTGATTAGCTTTCTCTGCTATATAAGTGTTGACGAAATACATGTATGTTCCTTGCCAAATGCAAGCAAATCGTCCTTCTTTTTCCTCTGTAAAGATCAAAATAAGTCCTTTCTTTATTATACACCAACACAATCCCATAAAGATCATGACAACTCAAAAACTAGTACCGAGATGCATTGCGTGACACATAGTAGGTGATGTCAATTATGAAGGTCTATTGCTTGGGCATGGCTTTGCAATACTCTGTTGTTGTAGCTTAACACAGATTGTGCATTTTCTTAATCTTATCTTTGAGTTAAGAATGACATCATCAAATTTTTTAACTTTCCGTTATACATGTAACACTAATACCAGCCTTCTGTTTAGGGAACCATTCAGAACTTACGTACGCTCAAATAATTATCAATTTTTCACCCCTTACCCATTGCATGCTTTTGTACCTTTTGCAGATACCCTCTCCCCTGGACGTATGTGTGTGTACGTTATCATTCCACATCAAAATATTTGATTCTAATACATATCTGATAAATCTAAAACTATTACAAATTTGTATGAATTCCATTAGAAATGATCTTGCTTGAAAAAAATAGTTGTATTTATATAGGTTGCTTTGCAAGTAATTAGTATTTGAAGATTACGTGATAGTAAGTATGTTCTTAAAAGAGCCTCTTTCCATCTCTTGCATTTTTGGACTCTTCTGCGTGCCCAATCTCTTCCTTCAGAGTGTATGTACTTTTTGAATGGCACCCATGTTGATATTGATGATATTTCTTTGATAGCAGCTGCTACGTATGTCTATGATATGAAATAAGATCAGGCAGTACAGTGCTGCTACTTGCTGGAAGGCCATGTAAAGAAATGTCTTGCTTGCTGTTTTGCCATAATATTTAAATTAAGGAGTTAGTTTTGTTGCTAAATAGATTATCCATTTTTGCTTAATATGCTTTATGATAACCACGTTATTGAACTTGCAATGAGAGAAGGCTGTATTATCGCGTTTACTGTAGAACGTAGATCAAGCTTTATCATATAAGTTTTGCTATTTTTGTTGCATCATATTGAAAATGGTCTCTTTTCTTAGCTCTCTCTCTCTCTCTCTCTCTCTCTCTCTCGAAAGATCACTACTTTGTGTTGTTCGAATCCTTTCGACTCCTTTGTAAATGAGCAATACTTCTATGACCGTTATGTATGGCAAGTTTCTTTGCTTGTATAGAAAGGCAAAAAGATTTTAAAATCACGTGTTTGCTGTTAGGGTGCAAAATTCAATATGAAGCCTCCACAAACAAGTAAGGAAGAATTCAAAGAATTATGTACTCTCAAGCACTGAATAACCACCCCCCTCCTATTGATAGCTCTCGAAACTTTTCCCAATCCTCTTACTTATTCCATACTCTCTCCCTAATTATTACTGTTGAGGATTCCATGCGAGATATCGAATTCTGAGGTGCATTTGGTCAAATACACATCATTTATGTTTATTTTTTCAGTCTCTTTAGCATGCATGTAAAAGTATGACAGTAACTGATCAAATTGTGTACACGGCTTCTATTTTTGCAACTCTCACATTTATGCCATTATCAAACTTCTGTAAGTATTTGACCTCCCCATTCATCCATACTTCCCTAATTATGTCGGCACTTATCGTCATTAGACGTTTCTCAGAACTACTTGTATCATTGGATGTAAACTAAGCTACTATTTCAGATCACACTAGCAATTCTTTTACCAGGTTACCATAATTCATTCTTTTCTGTTTTCAAAACTTGTGATAATCTAGGCTGCTAGCGGAAAATGTTGGTAAAATCGTGCTATTTGTGATACCAGCATGAGAATGGGTTAAACTTATATAGTTTGATGCGCTGACAAAAAAATTACGATCAGGACCCCATCTCAATAATGCTCCCAACAATTACTTTTTGAATGGGGTGCTCGCCTCCCGTCTTTTCACCATTCCATGCCATAACTCTAATCAAATGTGTTATATCTGCATGAAACTTGGGGTTCAATATCAGTTCAATGCACTTAAAAAGGTTGTATCGAGACCATAATTCCCCCTATTTACTTCCTATGTATATTATCATGCATTTGATTATACATCATACATTATAGTTTAGTCAATATTCGCTTACATTGATCTTGAGAGCTTACGTCTTTAGAAAAATAAATTTCTTTACTTAGCTACGGTACTTTCATTTGTTTAGCTTACCTTTTAATCATTAATCAAATCTCTGAGTTTAACTGCAGACAGATAATGGCATTAAAATATGTCTTTAATAAATTTATACAAACTGGAATTTAAAGCTTCTAGCCTCTAGGCCTATGAAGGTTTCTATCTTTTGTGAATGTGTTAACATTCTTTAAGCTTTCATATGAATATATTTACAATTTAAAAACAATAATACACCTCCCCTATAATGGCTAGTTTGTAATATACATGATGAATAGCAAAAAGCTATTGATAATAGACATGCAACGTAACTCAAAGGTAAAATAATATGAAAAGGAATCAAGTGTTCAGAAATTCTGGGTTGTTCCATAATTTGTCTCTTTGGCAAAAGGTGTAATATGAGGACCTAATAGAGATGTTGATTGTCTTTATAATTTTTTTTTCTGTACAAGTTTCTTAAAATTCAGATCCTGGATAGAAAGGAATCACTGGAAGAGCCATAGTACCAAGAGCACCCATGGAGAAATTAGAAAAGTAACTTTGTTAAAGGTAGAGGACAGATCCTTGATCAATTTAGTGTTTTTATTGGCTTTCCTATTACTACTTACCTGAATATTAGCCTCAAAACCTAAATAATTCGTACACTAACATACCTCCTCAAACCTCACTTCCAAAGGTACTTGGAATTGGTTAGCTTGGCTACAAATGAAAAGAGCAACCACAACAACAAAGTAAAAATGCAACTAATTAAAAGGAAATCAAATGGGGATTGGTCCAAGGCTTGGCTTTGCATCAGAGAACAAACCACTGTACATATCAATGAATGAATCGGTAGAGCGGCCAAACATCTCAAGATATCTAACAGAGAACGTATTGAGATTTCAAGTCATGCAGGAGTTCTTGATAGTTTTCTCGTGTTCTTTATGCATTAATATCTAGATCAGTTTCAAAACCTACTGTCAGTTCGAGTACAAAGAGCTTTTGATCTGCTATGAAAAGAAGATCTGGATGGAATGCATCCCCGGTAACTATGCATGGAGAGAGAATAATACTAATAATGGTAATACGTCATATTTAGAGTT